>PVJD01014027.1:0-30991 GCA_004026545.1 Mormoops blainvillei | reverse complement strand
CCTGATGTCTTCGGGGCACCTGATTCTGTGTGACTGCCTAGGACTGACACATCCCTCTCCTCCTGACTTCACTTCAGCCAGCAACCCGTCCTAGGACTGGATGTTAGCAGGGGGTGCTCTCCCTTCCTCTTTCCAAAACCATTTCCAGGTTGCGGGTCCCAGAGTGCGATCCAATACAGTAGTAAACTACTACATCAGCTACTCTTCAAAAGAAGGCTCCGAACTCAGACTCACTGGGGAAAGCAACATTTCTGCAGCCCCCTCGCAGGGATTCACAACAGAAGCCAACCAGTATAGGCCGACAGTCCCGCACAGAGGAAACCTGCGTAACCTGGCTTACCTGCCTTTCCCCAAACCTGTTAGATCTTTCCCCCTATATTTTATCTATTTGGAAATAATTTTTTATTTGAATATCTGTGAAATCAGCAATGCATTGTATAGTAATCACATCTTATAATTATTATTGGCAGCATTTTTTCTTATGTAACATCATGGTGTGTTTCACAATCAGTGGTGTCTTAGGCGTGATGACAGATGTGGCACTATGCCACGCTGGGGATCATTGGTCCTTGGGTTTATGGAACGGGAGCCAGGAGCCTGGGCCCCATGACTTCTTTTGAACCTCTGTCTTCTCCACCGTGGATGGGGCCGGATGCCTCGGGCCCCTTAGGAGCAGAGCAGCGTTAAGAGCAGAAGGAGAAGGAGGGGAAACCAGAGGTTTGAACTACGAGGCCCCACCCTCCTGTGCAGAGAGGCTGGATCTGCTCGCCCCACTAGCCCGCACTCAGTGCTCTTCCCGTCACCCCAACCTCCTCCGCCCTCCCCCCACCCCACTGATTGTTTCTTTTACCCTGTGTTAGTTTCCAAGGCTGCCGCAGACTCACGGCTTTAAATAACACGAATACACCGTTTCACAGTTTTGGAAGCTCGAAGTGCAAAATCAGGGTGTCAGCAGGCCCATGCTCCCTCTGAGATTCTCCTCTTTGCCTCTTCTAGCGTCTGGTGGTGTTCTTGGTGTTTCTTGATTTGTACCGTATCTCCACATTTTGCCTCTGTCATCACATGGTGTTCTCCCTGCATGTCTCTGTCTTCACATGGCATTTTCCTCTTAGAAGGCTACCAGTCAGATTAAGATGCGTACTAACAACCTCATCGTAACTTGATTACACCTGCAAAGACCTTCTTTCCTCATAAGGTCACATTTATAGGTGCCAAGGGTTAGTACTTCAACATCCCTTTTGGGGGACTCAATGCAACCACAACACACCTTGTAGCCTTTTTCCCTTTGGCTGTTCCTAATTTTCGCAGGTGGGTTCATTCATGGGCGGGTTCAGTTCAGGTGCCCGGGAGCCCACACTCCTCTTGGAATGGTCTCTGCAGCCCCACACTGACACTGACATTGACGCCAAGGCCTCGGATACTGACCCAAGTCCAGCCCCACCCCTTCGTGACAGAAGTGCCTCCACCTTCACCTCCATTGTGTTACTTCAACCAAGAACCAGATGGTCCCTTGGAGTAGTCAGAATACTGGTCTCCTTCGTAGTAAACCATGATGCTTTTCCTTTTTGAAATGTTAATTACTGCTTCAACTCTGTAATTAGTCGGCAATAGAATTGCTGGTAATCCCAAACCACTGAGGTATAAATTGAATTTACCACATGGAGAGATGTTCCTGCCCCTTAAGTGGTGATGTGACTTCCAAGTCAAAGGGAGAAACAAGCCTTTCTTTTCCTACTGACCTTTACCCTGGTGGACAGGACTCAGAGTTTGGAACATCCACTGATTTTTTGTAAATGTATCAGCCCATTTTTATTAAGGTTTTTACCTTTGGACTTTTTTTTTTTTTATGGGTAGTGGTTTTTCTCTAATTGCTCTTCAGTAATCCATATATTAAAAATTTTAAACCCTAAAGTGGCTTTTAGCTGTTACACATCCTTTTTGGAACAGGAAAGGCATGGAGAATAAATAAGAGAAGGAAGATAGTGAAGCTTTTTACTCTGGCGACCGGGCTGAACTGACGTCTCTTTTCAAAGCTGCCCAGTCTCCCTCTGAAGCCCCTGGTCTGTTTTATTTGTAAATCCTCTCCCTTTCCCTCCCCCTTTTTGTTCTTCCTTAAGAATATCGTAAATACCAGTTATATTGTATGCTTTTGAGGGCAGACTGAGTTGAGTATTTCCTGGTTTCTGCTTCCTGGTTCCTAGCGTGCCTCTGGCTGAAAGGGTAAATTTAAAAATAGTTGATTTGTGGTCACCGTTAATTTTTTGAGCCCCCCAAATGCATAGCACTACTTTCCAGCCAAAGGGAGGAAAATATTTCCTTTGTTTTCCTACAGTGTTTGGGCTGGTCACTTATTGTTCTCTGTTTTCTAATCCGGGAAGATGGTGGGAGTATCTCGGACTTCTTGCCTTCTGTGAAATCGCCTGAGAGCCTAGTGTTCTAGGTTTTTGTTTTTATTTTATTTTATCTTATTTTTTTACTCATCAAGTATCCGGATTGCGGGCAGGCAGGCAGGAGGGAAAGCCTTCATATCTCATGTGCAGAATTAATTCGTCGAGCAGGGCAAAGCCAGGCATTTCAGGCAGTGGAGTTTTTGTTTGCCCTGTATTCCTGCGCAGGCCTGGACTCAAGAGAGACATCTGTTCCCGTGTTTGTTTTCTATCATTTGCTGGTAATAATGGCTGTCATTAGAAAGTGGAGAGTTGCCAGGGGCCCTTCAGATGCCTTTGTTTAATGAGCCTTCTCTAGAGGAGCCGTCCTCCTGGCTGCAGTGAAATGGAACATGCGGAAAGCAGTCACAAGTAGGAGGCGCCAGCAGCAGGAAGGGAGGTTGGGGCTGAAGATTTGAAGAGGAAGTTGGAGGGACGGCCACTGCTGCAAAAAGAGGCTGAAATGAAAAGAAAAAGAAAAACCCAGAACACTGGATCAGTCTCCGGCCCTGCTACTCACTGTCTGTGTGGCCTTGTAGAAGCCACCTCACTCTTCGAAATCTCCATTTCCTCATCCGTGAAGTGGGCACGATGATCCCTGCCCTCCCTGCCCCAGGCTGTCAAGAGGATCCAGCGACAGTGCTTCGGAAACGACAAACCGCCGTACAAGTTAGCGTGGGCCGTGGCCGTCCTCTTCATTATTGTAATTTAATAACTGGCTTTGTAAGAATCCTTTGGGATGGCCCTTCCCAACTGATGGGGCCAGTGAGAGGATC
Source organism: Mormoops blainvillei (assembly GCA_004026545.1). Taxonomy (NCBI): domain Eukaryota; kingdom Metazoa; phylum Chordata; class Mammalia; order Chiroptera; family Mormoopidae; genus Mormoops; species Mormoops blainvillei. The sequence continues at coordinate 27,789 of PVJD01014027.1, read as the reverse complement.
CCCACCCATCAGGCCTGAGTACGCCTAACCCTGGAGGAAAGAGGCAGACTTTTTCAGAATTCACGGGCATCCCTGTGATATTGTGGGCACGGTGTGGCAGGTAAAGGGGGAAGCAAAGACAGGCTGGCTCACCCCCACCCTGATACCCCACAAAATGTGGGTGATCCTGCAGACGGCAGCTCTGGTGCCTCTGCAGTGGGCAGACTAGACACCACAGCTCTGAATCACAACCAACCTGTGGTAAAAGGATCTGATAGACCCCCTTTGTTATGAGGGCAAGTATTTGGGGGACTCATTCCCTAATGAAGAATATTGAATTTGGGAGCTTTCTGGTTGTAGCTGAAAGAACTCTAACTCCAGTTTGTATAAGCAAAAGAGGTCACAATTCTGGATTCATGTAACTGGGAAAGCTAGTCGTAAGTTGGCTTCTGTATCCAGGGAGTCACCTGTCTCTTGTCTTTCAGTGTCTTTGTTGGCTTCTTTCGGGGGCCACCTCTCCTTCATGGCGGAGACGGCCCCGGCAGCCGTCGTTGGCACCTCATCTCAGAACTGACGATCCCACCATCTTGGAGACGGTGGTGATTGTCTGACATAGGTCATGTGCCCACTCTGAACCAATCCTAGGGGCCAAGGTGGGTGACTCTGGATGCTCCTGGGTCACACATTGGTCCCCTGGAGCTAGAGCAGGGGGGTCAGCCCCAACCCCAACCTCAAATATAAAACAGGAGGGTAGTTATCTAAAGAGATGCTAGAGAGCCAACAAAAGTTTTCCAGATAGCTTGTTGCCCTTACACGGAGTCATCCCTCGTTGTCATTTGCGTGGCAGAGCATAGGACCGAACAGACCAGGTACCTGACCCTGGCCGTTCTTACTGAACTCACAGCAAACCCTTACGGATGGCCTGCTGCATGCAGGACTCATGCAGCAGTCCTGGGGGAGGGAGATAAGCATGTTAAACTGCCCCTTCTTTCAAGTTACACATCATCCAGTGGAGGAAAATAGGACATATACCCATAGAAAATAATGCGCATCACAGCGTTTGTGAGAATATGAGTGACTAAGGAAAGGGAGGGGGCCTGGTCTTACCACAGGTGTGACCATGAGCAAGTCATTCAGCTGGTTTGGTTGGAACTTCCTAATCCATAAACTCGGAGAGCGAGTTAATATTTGTCCCGTTTCCTGGGCTGCAACTGTGATTTATAGAAGAGGTGCCAACCGCCAATTCTTTTAGCACAAACACACCTTGGAACCTGGCTTACTGCTCATGGAAGGATCAGGAGCTGCACTGGGCTTGACGTTGACTCTTTGTCAGCTGCCTTCAGGGCAAGGCCCCCCTCACATCACCCATTCCCATTTCCAGGTTTGTGGAGTGTCCAGTATTTGGCGTTATCCTGACATCTCAAGGCCGTGTTTTCTGGTTACCTTTTCTGACTTAACTCCCTAGGATCCCATTGACCTGTGCTTGTTAGAAAGCAGGAGCGGCAGAGAGCTGGGGTGGACAGGCCACCACCGCAGGAGGCAGGAATGAGGCCGCGGCAGGGGTCTTCGCAGAGCTGTGAAGTGTGGGCCAGCCCCAGGGGCCCCAGGCCACGTTCCTCCTGGATCATAGGCAGCTGAGGTCATTTCCGCTTACCCGGCTTGAAAAACGTCTGGCCTGCGTCCTGTGAAGGTGCTGCCTGAAACCTGACCCCTTCCCACATTAAGGGGCTGAAAGCTCTTACCTGCTGTGTCAACACTGACACCTTTAAGCAGGTGTTCTGCCTCCATCACCTGGAACTTGAGCACAAGAAACTTACTTTTACTTAGGCCTTTGAGTCAACTAAAAATGGGACTTTTAACCAGGCTGGCAATCAAAACATTTCCCATGCTATTTTATTTTCAAATTATGATGAAGAACCAGTGTAAAATATGAAATCAATGTTTATTTCAACATTAAAACAGTATAAATTAATTTTTAAAATGCTGAAGCAAAAAATTCATACTTTTATTCTAGCGTGGTGTTTAGTTTTGTGCCTAGTGTTTCCCTATGCACGAGTGGCTTATAGCTGTTTACTGGACTGAGTTTTAATTATCTTCGCTTAAAGGACAAAGCAAAACCAAACCAAAAGCTGCAGGAAGTCATGGATGTGGAAGACCCCCAAAAAGGAATGCAGCCATTTCTGATGTGCCACCCTTGGGATCCTTGTCCCCCTGACCTGTCCAGGACGCAGGTTTATCCATTGGTTATGAATCTGGGCTTCGGATTTGAATTCTGGCTCTGCGGCCTACTGGTCGTGTGCTTGTCTAAGTTACCGAACTGCCCCCAGTCTGTATTTGCACATCTGTGGAATGGGGGTCATAACAGTGCCTACTTCGCAGGGTCGAGAGGGTTAAAAGGAAAGCGACGCACGTGAAGCACGTGATGTCTGAGAAACAGCTAACCTCGAAGAGTGCCAGCAGATGCTAATAGGAAGCGTTTTCGGTATTTTAGTAATACATCCCCCGGAGAGGAGCCACTTCATGCGGCATTCAGTTTTTTAACCTGGTAGTTGTATTTCCCACCAATCTGAATTTCCCATGAACCTGTAGCACCTGCTTCCCAGCAGTCTCTCTCGGTCTCTTTCATTGGGACCGTAGAAGCAATGGAAGACCAGCAGTGTCATACAATGGAATGTAATTCAGCCTTAACAAGGAGCGAGGCACTGATCCGTGCTGTAACACAGATGAACCTCGAAAATAACGTAGGCGAAAGAAGCCAGACACAGTGGGCCACGCATTTTATGAGTCTATTGATATGAAACGTCCGGAACAGGGAAATCTGCAGAGACAGACGGTAGATTGGTGGTGGTTGTTGGATAATGGGGGCTGGGAGGAAATGAGGGTGGCTGCGAATGGGTATGGGCTTTCTTTTTTGGACTGATGAAAATTTTAAAAAATTAGTGGTGATAGTTGCACAGCTGTGTAAATATATGCTAAAACCCATTAAACTGTACACTTTAAAATGGGTGAATTGTCTATGTAAATTATTTCTCAATAAAGTGCTTATTTAAAAAAAACAAAAACCCAAACCAGTCTGAGGCATAACTGCTTCATGCTTAATGAAAAACAAACAGGGGTTCCAGAACTGAATGAATGAAGGAATGAAGGAATGAAGGAATGAATGAACAACCAACCCCTGTGATCAAGCAGCTACCAAGTATTTATCGAGGTGTCCTGGGTGTCAGAGGCAGGTGTAAAGAATCCTAAGTTGTCTTTCCCTCAAGGAACTAGAGAGAGAGGGGATAAGAACAATGATAATCAGTTAAGAGTTCTCTGGTTTGTTTATTTATTCCTTACCAGGGGTGTCCAACCTGCGGCCCGTGGGCTGCATGTATCCCAGGATGGCTATGAATGCAACCCATCACAAAAACATAAATTTACTTAAAACATTATGAGGGTTTAAAAAAATTTTTTTTTTTTTTGTGATTTCGTGTCCCAGTGTATTTAATGTTTAGCCCAAGACAACTCTTCCCAGTGTGGCCTAGAGATGCCAAAAACTTGGACGTCCCTGAATTATACCCTTGTTAGTTTGAGTGTTTGTTGAGCTCTTACTGTATGCCAAACACCATTTTAAGTTCCAGAAATAGAGTGGTGTGTCAGAGCTTACAGCTTGGTGGAATCAAATACAAAGATGTGCTGGTTTTATAAAAGAGAATGCTTTAGTGTTTTGTTTTGTTTTTTAAACTAGTCATTACTTAAAAAATAATAATAATAAAAGAACTTAAGGGATACAGAAAAGTCAAAATAATCTTCAAAAAGAAGAAAAAAGTTGCCAGACTTTTACTTCCCGGTTTCAGAATTTAATACAAAGCAGCAACAGTCAAGATAGTGTGGTGGTGGCGTAAGGAGAGATGTGTAGATCAGTGGGTCAGGATTGATAGTGCAGGATACCACTTATATCTCAATAACACTGGGGGAAAAAATTGAGAGTTCAGAAGTAAATCCACATGTTTCCATAATGAAACTTAAGTTTTTCCATAAAAAAACTTAATTTATTTAAAGATTGTATTTATTTGTTTTTAGAGAGAAGAGGGTAAGGGAAGGAGAAAGAGAGGGAGAGAAACATCGATGTGAGAGAGAAACATTGATCGGATGCCTCTCACAAACGTCCAAACCAGGGGCTGAACTTGCAACCCAGGCATGTGCCTTGATCGGGAATCGAACCAGCAACCTTTCACTTTGAGGGCTGATACCCAGCCAACTGGTCCAGACTGGTCAGAGCTATGGTCACTTGATTTTTGACACGAGTGACTATTCAATGAGGCAAGGATAGTCTTTTCAGCAAATGATGCTGGGATAACTATTGACATGTAAAAGAATGAAGCTGGACCTCTACCTCATATCATATACAAAAATTAACTTAAAATGAATCATATACCTAAATGTAACAACTAAAACTATAAAATTCTTAGAAGGAAGCATAGGTATGAATCCTTGTGACCTTGGATTTGGCAATCGATTCTTAGATAATGACACCAAAAGCACAAACAACAAAAGAAAAAATAAATTGTACTTCATCAAAATTAAAATCTTTTATGCTTTAAAAGTCACCATCAAGACAATGAAATGACAACTCATATAATGAGAGAATATATTTGCAAGTCATATGTCTGATAGGGACTTGTATCTAGAACATAAAGAACTCATACAACTTAACACCAAAGAGACAGCCCAATTTTTAAAATGAACCAGGGATCTGAACAGATATTTCTCTAAAGAATGTATATGAATGGCCAATAAGCACACAAAAAGGCGCTTGGTGTCATTAGTCATCAGAGAAATATGAATCAAAATAATATGGATAGTATCAAGTGTTGAGGACGTGAAGAAAATGTCACCTTCATATGTAACTGGTGGAATGCAAAATGGTGCACCTGTTTTGGGAAACATTTAACACAGCAGTTCTATTTCTGGGTGTATACCCAAGGGAAACAAAATAAATGTCCACACAAAAACTTTTGCACGAATGTTCATAGCAGCATTAATCATAATAGTCAAAAGGTATAAACAACCTAAATGTCCATCAACAGATGAATGGACAGATGAAATGAAGTATATTCCTACAATGGAATATTATTTGACCATACAAAGGAGTGGAGGACTGAGACATGCTATGATATGATGAACCTTAAAACCATTTTCCTAAAAAAAGATAATATTTTATATTTTGCTAAGTGTAAGAAGTTTGTCACAAAAGGCCACATAGTATGTGATCCCATTTATATGAAATGTCCAGAACAGGCAAATCAATGGAGATAGAGCAGATTAATTGTTACTTGGGGCTGTGGGGGACAAGGGACTTGAGAGGCAATAGTTAAAGGGTAGTTGAAGGGTACAGGATTTCTTTCTGAGGTGATAAAAATGTTCTAAAACTGGTTTGTGGTAATGGTTGCATAAGTGAACATACTAAACACCACTGAATTGTACACTTTAAATGGGTGAAGTGTATGATGTGTGAATTATATCTCAATAATGCTGTTAAGACAAACATAATAATAAAGATGTTTCCCTAGGAAAACAAGATGTCCCAAGCAGACCTGTGTTTGTTGTTAGAGGATTGAGGGCTTAGTGGACCACTGGGGCTCAGCATGGGAGGAGTGGCTGTCACCTCTGGCATGATGTGCACTGGGACAGTGGGAATGCCACCTTAGCATCAGAAGTAAAATTAACAGATTTTAACTGCTTTTTGGGGAGCACATGTGGGGATAACTCATGAGAGATAGGGTCATGTCTGATGGCAGCTTAATGGTTTGGAATCCTGCCCTGGCCACCACCCTTGCTGCTGTATGGTGGTCTTGGCATATAGTCCCACCATCTTTCTCTGCTCTGCGGAATCCCCCACCCCCCACCAGTCCCTGCACACGCTGGTCCTGAGGGATGTAACATATCAGGCCAGTGCACTCTAATGTGATGAAGAGGGATCTGTTTAAAACATCCTTTGGTGGAATCAACCCAAGTGCCCACCAACAGATGGATGGGTAAATAAAACGTGGTACATACATACAACAAAGTATCATTCAGCCTCAAAAAGGAATGAAATACTGAAATACAACATGGAGGAATCTTTGAGATTTTATTTTATTTTATTTCTATTTTTGCTTAATCCCTTCACCTTTTTCACCCGAACCTTTGAGATTTTATACCAAATGAAATAAGCCAAACACCAAAGGACAAATATTGTATGATTTTGCTTATATGAAATATCAAGAATAGGCAAATTCACAGAGACAGAAAGTAGAACAGAGGTTACCAGGCAGGGCCAAGCAGGAGGGGAAATGGGGTTACCCCTTGATGGTTACAGAGTTTCTGTTTGGGGTCATAAGTTTTGGAAATAGATAGTAGTGATGATTGCAGGATATTGGGAGTGTACTTAATGCCACTGAATTGGACACTTCAAAATGGTTACAATGGTAAATTTTATGTATATTTTACCACAATTAAAAAAAAGTCCCCTGGGGAATAAATGGAGCTCTGGCTGTGTCTGAGCTGACATGGAGGGAGCCCAAGTTATGGGATGGCCTCAGAGGTAGGGTTTCTCTGGGTTGAAATGCTACTTTTATTTTAACGTATGGATAGCAGTGCTGTTTTTGACAAAGGGTAAGGAAGTAGAGAAAGATGGCGTGGGCCTTGGTATTTAAGTCAGGACGTTCAGTCCCCTGTTGTCAGGAGTGAGAGCCCACTGCCCTGCTCGGAGGCGTCTGCCAAGGACGCAGGTGTGGGCTGGGAGCACGACTGAGGTTCGTACGGCTCCTGCGTCCTGGCCAGAAGTGCTGTCTGCGGCGGGGAGGTGGACGGCCAGGCGCTGGGAGAAGCCGCAGGTGCGCGGCCGGGTTGTAAAACTGGAATCTAATGCAGTACCTGTTGTCTCCCTAAACAGAAAAGGGAGATTTCATTGCCCTGGATCTTGGTGGGTCTTCCTTTCGAATTCTGCGGGTGCAAGTGAATCATGAGAAAAAACAGAACGTGCACATGGAGTCCGAGGTATATGGCACCCCGGAGAACATCATGCACGGCAGTGGAAGCCAGGTGGGTCCCGCTCGCCCCAGGAACAGAACCCAGAGCCCTGGCATCTTGAGCCCTGGGAAGGAGTCATCATAGACACATGTGGAGAGGGACTCCTGGGTGGAAGGATGTGACCTCCTGAAGAGACCATACTGCCTGCGTAAACTGGTGGATGGGAGGGGGCGGCAGGGACTTTCACAGGGGAAGGGTGTGGAGAGGGAGGCCCCGCAGCTGTTGGATAAAGGCATTCATTCCTTAAGGACCCTGGGGTCTGTTCCCCAGCACAGGTTTAGCAGAGCACTTGGGTCAGAACTCCTAAGTCACTGGTCTCCTCACCCACCTCACCCAAGGCCCAGGCCTCCTGGGGTGTGGCTGTCACCTGTGGGACAGCAGGAATTTTAGTTTACGTCCCCAGGGCTAATGGAGAGATCCTGGCTTTCTGATTTAATAGCCGCCTGTGAATCATTGGTTGTCAGCACTGAAAGCAAATAGGGCAGGGCTTTGATTGGAAAATTACCATCCCTTCCTCTCTCACTTGGTACCTGAGCCCCACCCACTGCCTTTGCTGGCCGAGCGGTAGGAGCCGTCCACCCCTTTCCTGCCTGTCTGGTTGCAGTGAGTGCTGTGTCCCTCACTCGCTGAGGGCCCTCCGATCAGGGTTCGGATAGCCCCTGCTCGGGTTTTCAGTCCTGTTGGCGTCTTGTAAGACGGTACTCCCGTAGATGTTCTAGCTCCCACAGTTTGTAGCTCACCTCCTGGGTGGTGGCTGCCGTCCAGGATGGGTATTCAGAGATCGCCAAATATTTGCTGTAGAAAGGGTGTGTTCACAGTAAGGTTCATGACTAAGTTCTCCAGAAAACCCCGTGTGTCCTGGGCTAGACGTTGAGATGGGGCCCAGCGGTTATTCGCTCCTGACTCCACTTTGTTGAGTGGGACCTGGAGCAAATGCTCTGCCTTTTCCGGAAAAGGGCTAATCCCTGCCTTTAACCTGCTTCTGGGGGTTTGGTTAAGAGCTTTTCAAACTGCGACTCTGTTATTAGAACAGGTGAATCACTTCAGTCAGCCACTGAAATAGGTGTATCGCTCACCAAGGGCCCTGCCTGGGGGTCTCCCCGCCCCTCCCTCCATTCCTGTGCTGCAGAAACTGGCCCACTGATCGTGTGCGTGAAGGCTGCCAACTGGCAGGGCTCCTAACCCTGCCCGGTGGTCGCTGCATTGCTCCTCCTTGCAGGTGGCCAGCAGCCTTGGGGTGGCATCCTGCTCTCCCCATTTGGCAACAAGCACGGCCCTGTCACACTCCATTTCCATGGTCCTTGGGCTGAGCCACCTCTGCCTGCTACCTTCACCTTTGTGCCGCAGACATTCCTGTGTGCGCTGGCAGGGTTTGTAAATTACGGGAGTGTCTCCCCCACAGGTATATCCTGCCTATGTTCACTGCCACAGTGACTTTCTTCTTACGGCTGCCTCTGGGACCTCGTCTCTCCCAGCCTCTGTCCCCATCTTCTCAGCCCCAGGAGCGCTTTGTTTACTGCTCTATTTTTTCTCTGCCCCTTTGAACAAGTCTGCAAAGAAAAAAAGATGATGATGATAATGATGTATTGGTATAATAAGTACATAGCGTTTGTGATATGTAAGGTGCTGATGTAAGCACTTTATGTGGATTCACTCATTTAATCATCACAGCAACTCTCTTGGGTAGGTTTATTATTATTCCCATTTCACAGATGAGACACTTTAGGCTCAGATGTTAAGTAACCAGCCCCTTGGGTCTCAGCTTATAAGTGATAGAGCTGGAATTTGAACCCAGGCAGTCTGGGTCCATATGTTACAATTTTACTGGCATACAATGCTTTTAGACTGGGTTTTGTCTTTGTCTTGATTGTTTTTATGGATTAAAATTTTGGGGGGGAAGGATGGGCTGTGGGCAAGGAGGAAGGTCCAGGGGCTGAGGAAGGGTTGGCAGCTGAAAGATGGGGATGAAACAGGAGCTTCTGTTCCAGAAATCGGATGTGAAGTTAGAAATAAATACTGGGTGGTCCATTTTTGTGAGATCTTTCATTGACCTAAACAGTATTCTGGAAAACCAAGGGCACCATTTTGCCCATTAAATAGCTCAGACTATGAACAGTGTTGAATTCTTGGGGTTGTGATCTCATCTTCTGAAATGTGTGGGAATTCATAATCGATTTTTTAAACATTCTGTTTGAAATCATATTGAACTTAGAGAAAAGTTTTAAGACAAGGGCAAAGAACTCCCACATAACCCTTGATCCCAACTTCCCAGTTGTTAACCACTTGCTTTGTCCTCCCTCCTCTCTCTACACACACACTTTCACACACACACCGTATCTCCAGCTTCAATGCAATTTTAAGCTTTAATCATTTTGGGAGCATAAAAACAATCTTAAAACATCACTTACTTAATTTTGGGAATTTTGAATAAGAAGTGTTAGGTTTTTATTTTTGTCATTGTTTGCCATTCTTGTCAGAGGAATTGAGTCTGTGTGTGGGAACTTTTAAAATGATTAGCGTGTTGTTAGAAAGGAAAACTAATTATTTTTTGGACTCTGAAATTTTGAGTCCGGAGAGCCTGGGTCACTTCCTGCCCTGGCGGGTCACAGACATAGTTTGCCTGAGGGCAGCTTCCTGTCTCCTCGAGCCCCTGGATTGTGGACATTCCACAATATCGTGTTTCCTTCTTAACAGAGCACTTCAGGATGGTTGTATTTAGCTGGGCTCCCCACTCATGTAAATCCATTTCTGCAGCCTGTGCTCTCCTTGTCACTTCCTGCCAGCAGCCTTCCTTCCGCCTAGCCTTCTCTTCTGAGGGCCACGGGGGAGCCCGGAGCTCCTGAGTATGTATGAGGTGGGGCGTGCTGATGGACTTAGTAGTGGGTTTATTGTCTCTTGGAAATACAGGTTGCAGGGAGCTTAGCCAGCCTCCTCCAGGGATGGTGGTCAAGTGTCCCTCCTCAGCTAGTATTGCCCGCTGCAGGAGTAACCTGACTAATAGTGACTCAGCAGCAGAAGCTGTTACATCAAAATTGACAGGTTTTTCTTTACCCAGGCAGAGAAGTCAGACTTCAGAGCTGGGTCAGGGATGGAGATGGGAACACTGATGGCAGGTCCCCCGGTCAAGGATCCCCCTGCAAGGATAGACTTTAGGCAGATGGCCTTGTCTGGGAGCAGGGCTGGGCCTGCCTCCTGTGACTGTGCGACTTGACCTTGCTTGCCAATCCTGCCTTCTTCTGGGCTTCAGGAAGCTCCATAGTCATGTTAATCCCATGCATAAGGGAGGCCTAGTGCTCTGACAGCCATGTGAAAATGATGGGGGCCAGGGGTGGTAGTAACCAGACTGTAGAGGTGTAGAGCTAAAGAAAAGGGAAGTTCGTAGCCCGACTTAGCTCTCCTCTGGTCGGAACACATACGAAATAATATATTCAGCTGGGTACATTTTAGAAATGAGGGGAGGTATTAGATCCAAAAAGATTGCCTTAAAGGAGGTGGGCCTCCCCTCCCTGACAGTATTCATTCAGAGGCTAGGGAAACAGTGTTCAGGGCTCCTTGTAGGACCTAAGGCATGTATGCATATCCCAGGCAACGTGTGGTGGGGGTGTGCAAGCTTAAACTGCAGTCCACTAAATAAATTATGGTATATCTACCGCATAGAATACTATGCAGCAGCGAGAATGAACAGTCTGCAGACACAAGACAAGGTGGATGAGTCCCATACACATAATGTAGAGTAAAAGAAGGCATTCTTCAAAGAGTGCACAAGGTTATTCTATTTATTTGTAGTAGGTGGGCAAAACCAGTTGAATGTGTTAGAAGTCCAGGTGGCTGGCGATTGCCCGGGTGGGGTTGGGTGCAGTGGCTGTGACTGTAGGGGGTTTGAGCGGGGTGTCTGTGCTGATATGATTGTGTTTCTTGATCTGGGTGCTGGTGGCACAGGTGGGCACAGCTTGTGAGAATCCAGGCGACTCTGCACTTAGGATGGATGCACTTTTTTTTGGATGTACCAATTATACTTTAGGAAAAAGTAAAAATGCAAATAGTCTGAAGATTGCTAACCCACTCAAGTGGGCTTGCACCTGTGGGACTGCTCGTGGGGCTCCTGGAATTTTCAGGCAGAGGTGGGTAGAGACAGAGTCATCTGGGGAAGAATGGAGATGGAATAATGACTTCTGAGAAGGGGCCAGACAGCCACTCCCCCGGGTGGCTGATGGAGACTGTGTGATATGGAGCGATGAATTGATTTCTATTATTTAAAAATTTCTGAATATTTTAAATTATTAACTACATTTAATATTTTAAAATGTCCTTGATACCCTGATAATGCGTATTAGTGACTGCTGAGAGGCCAGTTCTATTCGAAGGGTGTGAAATGCTTCCTGAGCTGAGGCCGCCCACAGGGCGGGCTGTGAGCAGGGATCTTCTCTGACCTTCACATTCCACGAGGCTTTCCCAGCAGGGCCACAGGATGCTATGTAGTTTACATTTTTCCTGAAATGCTCTCCCCGCCCCCAATGTTCCGTCCTGTTTCCTCCAGCTTTTCGATCATGTCGCCGAGTGCCTGGGAGACTTCATGGAGAAAAGAAAAATCAAGGACAAGAAATTACCTGTGGGACTCACATTTTCTTTCCCGTGTCGGCAATCCAGAATAGACGAGGTAAGGGCATTCTGGGATTACCGGGTCCCAGGGGAGACACAGAGTGGAAAAGCTAAGGAACCCCTTTTCTTGACTACTTTTCCCTTTTGTTTATGGGATGGCCTGTGTGTCTTATCTATCGTTTTAGAAACTTTGTAGAAATTAATGTGAGGTGATGATACTATATTTATTTTTCTCAATTACTTTTGTTATTTATGTATTTTTGGAAATGAATTGTGTTATTTGTGGCCATCAGGTAGAGAGAACCGTGTATTAAACGCAAGCAAGTGAAGGAAACAAAAGTAGGTGGAGTGGTGGAGAGAGGCTGGCAAGCCCTTGGTCAGCGTTGTAAGATGTGGTGTCTGTGTACTGGGAGGGCATCCTCGTCAGAGCGCACCTGGTTAGGGTGGCACTTCAGGTGCCGGGGCCACCTCTCCGTAACATGTGTTGGTGCGTGGCTTCAGCCCCAGAGAGGGCCTTGTTTCTCTTTTGGACCTCCAGATGACATGTTGCACCCACCCACCTTGTCTGTCATTTATTCACTCACTGATTCAGCAAGGATGGACTCAGACATGCCGTGTGCCAGCATTCTAGAGCACTGTAGGAATACAAAATAAATAGTTGCCACCTCGTTCCTTTTCTCTAGGTAGGGACACAGAGAAGCCACACACACACACACACACAGAGCAGCCCGTGAATGAACTCTTCATAATAGGAACTCTGATAGTTAGCATTATTGAGGGCCCATCAGGTGTTCTAATGTGCCCTTCACAGCGAATGCATATAACCTTCAAACACCGCTGTGAGCGAAGTGCTTATAATGCCCACTTTAGAGATGAGGAAGTTGAGGCTCAGAGGATCTAGGGACCTGCCCAAGGCCATCTGAGCAGGAAGCAGCAGAACCTGTGCGGATAACCAGTTCCTCGTCCTGTAGAATGGTCACATTTGGGTATAGGCGTCCTCCACACTTCTGGGCAGTAGCCCTGACCCTCTTTTTCGGTGGGATGAGCGCCCTCTCCTGGGCTCTGCTTCATGCCACCGGGGACCTTACGTCTGCATCATTTGTGCAATCACAGTGTCAGAGCAAGAAGGGGCCTGAGAGTTCAGTGGGCCAAGCCCCTCAACAAGGTCACAGGGCTTATTAAAGGCAGATCCAGGACCAGAATCCCAGGCCCCACCCCCCACCGATTAGACCCCCGCCCCGCACACGTTTAAAGGCCTCTGAGATGTTGCCGTGTCCTCTTTTCTCTCTCCGTCTGATATTGCTATGCCTGCAAGGCATTCAGGTCACTTTGGCCTTCAAGGTGTCTTCCCAAACCTTTCACAAAGCCTGTTGTTGGTATTACATGTTACTTGGCTTTTAAGAACTGAGACATGACAGTCACACTCCCTGGGCAGAGACAGTGTGAGACATCCCTACCTTCCCACCAGGAGAGGTGAGAATCAGGCCGTTGTCGCTCATTCATTAGCAGCTATTGACCGAATGCCATCCCTGTGTGGGCTGGGCTGGGCCCTAGGAGAGACCCCAGGAGGCAGTCGGGCCTTCCCCTAGAAGGCACAGCCTTCCAGGGAACAAGGCATTGCGGGAGTGGGGAGGGAGAGGTCCTTGTGGCCAAAAGATCCCCACAGGGTGCTGCGGATGTGCCTGGCAGAGGGACATTGTGGCCAGAGAAGGAACCAGAGGCAGGGTGCCACTGGCCGGCCTTGACCCCCACCTTGAGGGGGCTTCCTAGACTGGGCTGCACTACCTACCAGGATACCAGTGGGTCACAGGCCTGAATTACCCATCCAGGGAGCCTGCACCCACTCCTCCGGGCTGCCTGGGACCTTCAAGATCGCCCAAATCTAGACTGGCTGCCTTACTCCACAGACGAGCGCCGTGACCCTCAGAGGAGTTAGTGGAACTGCCCACAGGGAAAGGAACGGAACTGTGGGAATAGGACCTGTCTCCTGACTTCCAACCCCACGTCCTTTCTACGTTCTCAGAATCCGGTTTTGTTTTTTGTTTTTTTTTGGAGGGGTGGGGGTACAGGGGAAGAAAACCGTGTCCCGGGGCTTTTGGAATGCGCGCTTTAGCTGCAGGCTGCTGCTGAGCGAAGGAGCACAAATTCTCCCAAGTACTTGCCCTTTCCGTACACCCTGCTGGCTGTGTGGCGCGCACAGTGAGCTGGGCAGCTGTCTGGCGAGCTCCCCATGCCTGGGTCACACTCCCTGGAAGTCACATTTGGGTACAGGCGTCCTCCACACTTCTGGGCAGTAGCCCTGACCCTCTTTTTCGGTGGGGGCTTGATTTGCAGAGGGCTGTGGCTCTGTGTATAAAATCCACTCTGCAAACAACGACCCCCCCAGCTGACAGGCCTGACAGCAGCCCTTCCCAACCTGCCACATAACTTACAGCGACTTTCTCCGTTCAGAGAAAAACAGTCAAGCACAGCAATTACTTTTCTTCTCTAGTACCTTTGATTTTTTTTTTTTAATACAAAAGCAATATGTAAAACTATTGACATAATATAAAGAGATAAAGCAAAAAGTAAAATTTCTATCCTCTTACATTCCCAAGTGGATGTCTGTACTGTTGGATGTCTGGCTTTCTTGAGGTTTCTCTATTGATATACAAACAGAAAGAGGTCATATTGTAGAAATAGTGGAGTTGCTGCTTTCAAATGGGGGTTAAGGTCCAAAGTTGGGGAAGAGACATAAATCGTATACGTACAGCCCAGATTTTCCTTAAATCTCCAGGACCTGCCTCTTCAAAGATCATTAGCCAAGACTTATCTTAGCATTTTCTCAATTTGTCTCCGACTTTCTTTCCTTGGAGCTGTGGAAGTGAGGCTTGTTTTCAAGGTGAGGGAAGGGAGATCAGGTATAACTGAATTTCCTTGTTCACTTTTTACGTGAAGTCTGGCTGAGCAGTTGACATCCAGCTGGATGTGCGCGCCGTGTGACGCTCCTGGAGTGGCCAGCCACTTGCTGTGCTCTGGTGTGAGCTGCAGGGTTTTTCCCACAGCAGCTACCAGAGAAATCCATTGTGTAGGCGGATGAACAGGAAATGGGACAGTCTGGTCCTGTTGCCCAGTGTGATCTGGAGCTAGTCACTTGGTCCCTCTGGGCCTCTGTCACAGTCCTCCCCAAGGGCCTGGGGCTTCTGGAGGCCTCCCGCCTTTCTTCGTCTAACCCCACCCATCTGCTCTCCTTTGCAGGGCATTCTGATCACCTGGACAAAGCGATTTAAAGCAAGTGGAGTGGAGGGAGCCGATGTGGTGAAGCTGCTTGACAAAGCCATCAAAAAGCGTGGGGTAACTTCTCTCTAGGCCTTGGCCACGCAGAGGTGGGGGTATGTGGGGAGGGAGCTTTGTTTTAAAACACGCTGAGGCCCTTTTGGAGGTAGGGAGAGGGCTTCACATGGGCGGCCTCGAAGGCCCAGGAAGTTGAGCATGCAGTAAAAGTAGTCAGTCCAGAAGGTCAGGAGTGGTTGAAACAGAGCTCTTTGAGGTGCTGCCCAAAGGAGCCAAGCCCTTGGGAAGGGATGGCCCCCTTCTGACAGAGGAAGGCTGGACATACATGCAGGAAACCGGGCGGTCAGGTGTAGCCTGCTGTGGCCGGAACCGGGGCGGTCAGCACATGGACGTGGGGGGTTGATTTGCAGAGGGCTGTGGCTCTGTGTATAAAATCCACACTGAAAACAATCTTTTATTTTTATTTTTTTTATCCTCACCCGAGGACAATTTTTCATTGCTTTTTTAGAGAGAGAGGAAGGGAGAGAGAGAAACATCAATGTGAGAGAAACATCGATTGATTGCCTTCTTGTATGCGCCCTGACCAGGCATCAAACCCGCAGCCTGGGTACGTGCCCTGACCAGGAATTGGACCTGCGACCTTTCGGTCTATGGGACAATGCTCCAACCAACTGAGCCTCATTGGCCAGGGCCACTTTGAAAAGAGTCTTATGCCAGATAATGAAGGGGACTGTGCAGTTTCCATAATTCAGTCCATTCGATCCAGTTAATTTGAGTACCAGCCGTAATGAAAGCAGCTCCATCTGCAGGAGCAACGGTGGCCATGAAAACCACTCTCTCTTTGAGGCTGTGATCTTTGCTCCCACATGTGAGTGGACAGTGATGCCCTGTTATCTGTCCTAGGATTATGAAGCCAACATTGTGGCTGTGGTGAATGACACGGTGGGGACCATGATGACCTGTGGCTATGACGATCAACAGTGTGAAGTCGGCATCATCATTGGTAATTTCCACCCTTTTCCTCATCCCTTCCTGCAGGTGGTGTTTCCGGAAGGCACTGCCTCCTCTCTGTGACTTCGTGTGGTCACAGCTTCTGATCTCGTCTCTCTCTCCAAGGCACTGGCACCAATGCTTGCTACATGGAGGAGCTGAGGCACATTGACCTGGTGGAAGGCGACGAGGGGAGGATGTGCATCAACACTGAGTGGGGGGCCTTCGGGGACGATGGATCCCTGGAAGACATCCGCACTGAGTTTGACCGCGAGATAGACCGGGGGTCTCTGAACCCTGGAAAACAGCTGTGAGTCCCACCCACCTTTCCTTACTAGTCACATATCTGGCTTAGGGGACATTTAACACAAGATTTGGGGTGGGACATGAAAGGGGCAGAAAACTGGGTGATCACAAAAGGAAAAGCCTGTCAGATTTGCATTATCTGTCACTCCCTTGGAGAGAGACACAGCTACGGAATCTGCAGGCCAGTTCCTGCAGGCTTTGAGATTCCTGCTCGGTTGCACAGAGGCCGTTCCAACAGGTACTTGGGGTGGCGCGCCCGGGTCGGTCGGATTCAGAAAGGCTGTCTCCTGCCAGGGATCCTCAACACAACTGTGGCTGGGGCGGTCCTGTCTGGTCCTGTCAGGAGCGGGAACAATGAGAGCTGTGTTTCTCTGTGCTCATGTTGACAGATGAGGGAGGGCCGGGTGCCCAGGTCCCAGTGGCTTCTCTGGCTCCCGGGCCTGCCTCTGAGTGGGACAGCTTGTTTCGCTGTGCCACGGCCAGCTCTGGGCGTGCCAGCCGGGCTCCCTCAGGGGACACGCCGGCCACCCGGATATGGACCTGCCTCTTTGATCCGTCCTGCTCAGCGCTTTCTCTTGGCTTCTGGTCAGCCAAGACTCAGGCCTGGGTCTGGCTCAGGTATGTCATTGAGCCCCAGTTTGTGGCAGCCTCTCCCCTGCAGCACTGGGCTCAAATGACTGCTGCTGTTACAGAGTCCACACCTCACACCACACCGCCCAGGGAGGTGAGAGGGCGGATTCACTCTGTGATTGGCCTGTGGCTAAATGTGACCGGGACAGTGTGATGCAGTGATTGGCTTTAAGCTACTCAGAGCCCTCTCCTGGAGTTGAGGGTGAGGTCAGTGGGGAAGAAGTGGGCTCCAAGCAAATCTTCTTGGTCCTTTTGGCTGGAGCGGGAGAACATGAATGCCAGGGAGGTGACCTGTGACGGGTCCTGTGGGAATGGCTGCATTTCAGCCCTGTCATCTACTCAGCATTCCCTCTCCGAAGACATTTACCCTTCTGACCTGGGAAATGGAGAGAATGCTCCCTGGCCACCCCCTTCCCGTAGCACTTGGCAATCTCCCTGAGAGAGTGATGGCGATGAAAGCCCTTTAAAAAGCAGTGTAAATTTTTGTAAGAGATTATTGTATTCCGCTCATTTCTAAATCCTAACGTTCTCCTCAACTGCAGGCAGCCTTCCCTGCCTTGCCCCTGGGGTGCTGTCCTGGTGCCCACCCTGGGGACAGGCGTGGGCTCTGGGTGACCCCCCACTGTCCCCTCCTTGCTTAGTCACACTAGCGCCTGGTCCCTGGTCCTGCCTGCTCACGAGGTTGTGAGCTTGTGAGGGACGAGGCCTCGTCTCCTGTGTCTGTCCCAATCCCCGCAAGCTCCCCTAGTGGTGGGTCCCTAGAAAGGACCTGACAAGTGCCCGGGGGCTTTTCTCCTGCAGGTTTGAGAAGATGGTCAGTGGCATGTACCTAGGGGAGCTGGTTCGACTGATCTTGGTCAAGATGGCCAAGGAAGGCCTTTTATTTGAAGGGCGGATCACCCCAGAGCTGCTCACCAGAGGGAAGTTCAACACCAGTGATGTGTCAGCCATTGAAAAGTAGGTGCCACCTCCTGAGGCTTCCTGGGGGGTTCCTGGGGGCAGAAGAGTGACAAGGTCCCTTGTTACCGCTTGAGTCCCGGTGTGGTGGGGTTTTCCCCCAAGAGCGCCAGGGCTTTCTGGGTTCACCTCTCCTCTCTTCCTTGTGCCATCCTGGGCGGGCCCCCCTGCGGGTGCCCGGTGTCAGCTCATTAAAGAACGTTCTAGTTAGCAGCGTATGCTTCGTGGATGACTTAGTTACAGAAGCAACTTCTTGTCCTTCACTCTACCTCCTCTTCTTCTCCCCTTTCCCCCACAGCAGGGTGAGCTTAAAGAGCATTCTAGTGGTGAACAAGGAGCTGACCGAGCCAGGGGTCTGGATTTCGAATTCCTCCTTGGGATATCAGGACCTATACCAGATGAGGCTCCAGGGAACCCTAGTGACTCAAGATAATTAGGTGTTCCCTGAAGAAAGGGTTCTGTTGGCCAGTAGGGTTGGGAAATACAGCATGTTTATCCTCCCTTAGAGATTTACAGTATGATTAGCATATCAGAGAAAACCCAGTTCACTTTAGTTAAGAGCCAGAAGAAGTGTTCCCTGGCACCAGTTTGAGAAACTTTGGTTAACAGATGAGACAGGATAGACAGACACAGAAGGTCGAAGTCCAGCCAGCGACCTGACTGCTACCTTTTGGCCTCAACATAAGAAACCCAGACTGCTCTGCGGAGACTGTTACTTGCAGGCCTTCACGCTGAGAAGGAAGCAGGTCAACCCGACCCCGTGGCAGCCCGAGGTAGTCAGGCACCTCGGAATCTAAAGGACTCCTGTCCTGTGGCTGGCTTCTGAGTGCCGCCAAGTTCAGTTCCTGGTTGGGGAGACTCTGTGCAGCCATGGGGGGCCGCCCGCTTAAAAGTTAGGGTCTGCTTCATGCTAGAAATGCCCTTCCATCTCCGCACAGAGTGGTCGTTCCCATGGCCCCTGCTGTAGTCCTGGAAATTCAGAGAGAGCCAGTGGCTTCAGAGCTCTGGTCCTGGGAGAAGGTGTGCGTAAGCTACCTTTGTGGTTAGGAGGCTGATGGAAGTGGAAAGGAGCATATCTGGACCTGCTCTTCTGTCACGTGATGTGCTGGTGTCTGTCCTAGGATCACTGTCCTTCGGGAGTGATTGGTGCAGAGACAGCCCGCAGGGAGCATCCGGCTGAGTTTCCAACCATCTTCTCGAGTGCCCTGGTCAGCCGCTGGGAGGGGAGGGGGCGGGAGGCTCGTGACTTGTCTTCAGAGTCCTGGACAAAGCCAGGAAATGCGTGCCTTCCTCTGGGCCTGCATTGGGTGTTGGCTTTTTGGTGACCAAGAAGCAAAAACCCACTTGAACTCTAGCTCAGGAAAGCATGTGTATTGCAATAAAGACTATCTCCAAAATGCCTACCAAAAACATTCCTCCAGGGCAGACGTTAGAAGCATTCTCTTTAAAATCAGGAGCAAGACAGTATCACCATTTTTGTTTGGCATTGCTCTACAGTCTTGGCTAGTGTTTAAAACAATAATAAAGAAAGAAAGGAAAATAAATTACAGGCATAAGAATCAAAAATAGAGGAGGTAAACCTGTCATTATTTGCAGATGGTAATTGTCTGTGTGGAACACCAAAACATATCTAGGCAACTGAATAGGATAACAGGGGAGGCTAGGAAGATGTCTGGAGAGAAGATAGAAAAGTCAGTTAAATTTCTATATATTGGCAATAATGAAAATATGTACATGTGTTTAAAATAAACCTTTTAAAATATTTTTTAGATTTACAGAAAAGTTGCAAAGATAATACAGAGTGGTCCCTCAATCCCTTGTTAACATCTTTTTTTACTGTGGTACATTAAAGAAAAAAAACAGACTATATATATTTTTAAAAAGCACCATCTATAATTGTAACAAAACAATAAGTACCTTGGAATGAATTCAACAACAGATATAAAGAGCACGTATGCAGAAAATTAACACTTGACTGGAAAACGTCAAGGAAGAATGTGTGAGCATCCAGGGGAACTCCCAGATCAGAAGAGCGGGCGAGTCCCCCAGGCCCCCTGAGCCCCGAGCCCTGGGCCCTGGGGCGCAAGCGGCTGATTCTCCACCCGTGCAGGGGCCGTGTGGTTTTGCCTCCCCACGTCTTTCCACGTGCACAGCATAACCCAGCATGGTACAATTTTTCCTTCTCCTACCTGTTATTACTTTATGGAAGAAAACCCTTCTCACATTCTTTTCAGGTCTTTGACTGTCTTCATACCACGCCATACACACATTGTGAATGGAGTTCGCTTTTCTAGGACCTTCGAACCTCAGTGCTTTGCACTGCCTGACGAGGTCCTTAGCTCACATGTATTGGCCTCTGACTTCACAGGAATAAGGAAGGCCTCCACAATGCCAAAGAAATCCTGACCCGCTTGGGAGTGGAACCCTCTCATGACGACTGTGTTTCGGTCCAGCACGTGTGCACCATCGTCTCATTCCGCTCTGCCAACCTGGTGGCTGCAACGCTGGGCGCCATCTTGAATCGCCTTCGAGATAACAAGGGCGTCCCCAGGCTGCGGACCACGGTTGGTGTCGACGGGTCTCTTTACAAGACGCACCCACAGTGAGTCTGCCCTTTGCTATAATTGGCACTCAGTACCCACCTGGGCTAAGGACCTTCTCCAGAGGTCAGGCTTTTGCACCTAGTGAAGGTTTTCTTGGCAGACAAGACAATACCTAGTTCTGGGCAGAAAGGTCAGAGTTACCTGCTTGGGAAGCATCCTGCCCTCAGTGGTCTCTCACTGGTGCTCCCGCACTGCACGGTCATCTCTCCTCATTTCCTAAGTCTCATTAGAGGTTTCTGTAGCTGCCAGGAACGCTGGGTGGAATGTGTCTGTATCTTCAGTTCTCTTACTTTGTCCTCATTTCATCAGGGACCTTTATCCTTATGGTAGCTTGGGTCATGGATGTAGCGCCCACCTTTAGAAGCTTCTGTGAAAGTCCCCTCAGGCATTATGCTTCTACATGGGCAACTTGGTGACACTTTGCATCTGAGAGCCAGAGAGTGTGTAAATTGTAAGCAGTCCCTACTGATGATAAGGGGCTCATCACCCTGCTGCCTTCTTGGATGACTTAGTTTGAAAGGCCTATTTTGGCCACTTAAGAACATGGCTTTACCCTTTTAAAAGGCCAGAGGTGAATTCTAAGTCTTTGTGTACTGTTTTAACGATAACTGCTTATGGCATGGTTTTGTACAGGATCTCAGATATTTTTCCCACTAGATATATAATGTGCATGCGAAGTGGCCTTGCAGATGGATCATGTACCTTTACACCCAGTTCTAGTGACAGTTAAATGAACGTTGACTTACACTGAAATAGTTCTGTGTTGCTGAGGGGATAGGCTTTGAGCAAGTTCGATATTACCTGTCAGGGTAATAATTTTATTTCTTTGCATTTTTTAAGTATTTGTAAGTTCTTGACAATGAAATTAGTCATTTTGGAGGGGGTATTTCTTGGCAAAGTTTTAGAAAGAAAGCTTAGAGATGTGTGACATTGAATTTAAATTTTTTTAAATTGTGATAAAAACACATAATATAAAATTTACATAATATAAAATTTCTGAGTGTACAGTTCAGTAGTATTAAGTACGTTCATGCTTTTGAGTAACTGTTAACACCAGTCATCTCCAGAACTCTACGTACAACATCACATTTAAAAAAAATTACCTTTGGGTAAATGTTTCTTATTTCAGAAGTAACATGCATTCGGTGTAAAAACTGGAGACAATTCAAACAATTACATGGCGAATAGAAGTAATTTTTAATCCTACCCCCTGCAGTATTAATATTTTTGGGGTTCTCATTCCCCCGTTTCCTTGGGCAGGCAGCCTTCCATGCTTACAACAGACCACAGACTCTGGGCAAGTGTGGGTCTCAGTGAGCCCCGTCCTAAAGTCCCCTTCTAGCCACTAAAAAATGTCTGGACTCTTGGGGGCAGGGGGAAAGGGCCAAATGAAAACAAAAAGCAAGAGTGATTATTTATTAAGCCCTTTTTCTTCAGTGTCAGTTACTAATCTAAGCATTTGATGAACCCATTTAGTTCCCACCACGTCACCGTCAGCCAGATACTGTCATCCTCATTGACTGTAAGGTTCAGGAACGGGTGCAGGGCCACCTGGTGTGGAAGTGGTGGGGTTCACACACCGTGTCTCCTGATCTGACTTTCGGGCACGGTGCTCTTGAACACTGCACTGTATTATTATCTCCTTGTCATGATGGAGGACAAAATCCTCTTCGGACCCCAAAATCCTATATTCGATACTCACGTAATAATGAGACTCCTCTCTTTCTATGTGTATCTGTGGGTGATTTTGTTTTTCTTTTTTACTTGTCTGCATTTGTTAACTTTTCTAGAGTGGATGTGTATGACTCATGTAATGAGAAAAGCAAGTGTAGAAAATGAAATTAAAGTGTGAAAAAAGAAAGGGCTCCCAGAGGTTCCTGACAGGTGGCTCAGTCCAGCTGTGTTGGTTCCTACCCCCAGGTATTCCCGGCGTTTCCACAAGATTCTGAGGCGCTTGGTGCCTGACTGCGATGTGCGTTTCCTCCTGTCGGAGAGTGGCAGTGGCAAGGGGGCAGCCATGGTGACTGCAGTGGCCTACCGCCTGGCTGAGCAGCACCGGCAGATAGAGGAGACCCTGGCCCACTTCCACCTCACCAAGGAAATGCTCCTGGAGGTGAAGAAGAGGATGCGGACTGAGATGGACATGGGGCTGAGGAAGCAGACAAATGATAAAGCTGTTGTCAAGATGCTGCCCTCCTTCGTCCGGAGCACTCCAGATGGGACGGGTGAGGGCTCCTGTTGGGGACCGACATGCCCTCCTGCCTCTCCTACCAATGACCAAGGCACAGCAGGGCAACAGGGAGGCTGGCTTCTCCAGTGGATGTATTTACACTGGGGTTGCATGATTTTGGGAAAAGCTAGACACTCACTCAAACTCGCTTTTCCATTTTTACCACTGACTTGCCCGTGTGTGCCTCAGGGCAGTTGACTTCCCCTGAGCGGACCTCCTGGGCAAGCGCCATCTCTAAAAGCCCTGCTAGGAATGACAAAGTGTTCTTAGAAGAACGAAAGCGGGAAACCCTGCAGCACTGAGATGTTCACTTACTCACACGGTAAACTGGCAGAAGGATAAACACCCATGTGCCCCTCCTAAGTCCTGACAGGGTGTGTGTGAGGCAGACAGGGGCCTAGGGATTGCCACACCTAGGCAGATTGGAGAATGGAGTTCAGCCCTTAATGCTGACCTTGCTGGGTGTCACTGGTGCTGGTCACCACGGAGACTCTGAAGGGCTTCCCCAGTGGGTCCTTGGAGTAATGGATGTTTGTGATAGGAATGTGTCCTTTGCATAAGTTACTTTATATTATTGCGTTCTAAACCACCCTCAAACTTAGTGCCTTCAAACAGCAACCATTTATTATTTCTCGTAAGTGTGTGTAGGTAGCAATTTTTTATTGCTCACCTGTCAGGCTCGGCTGCTCTCCGTTGGACTCATTCAGGTGTCTGCAGTCACTGGCGGGTCAGCTGAGGGGCATCCCTCACATGTCCAGCAGTTGGTTAGCATCAGCTGGGGGGCAGGAGGACCTGGCTGTGTGTCTCATCCTCCATTGGGCCCCTGAGCTTGTCCACGTGGGAGCAGCAGCGTCCACAGGCAGAGGGACGAGTTTAAAGCCGCTTGGAGGCCTGGGCTGGGATTGGCTCAGGCTTTGCTTCCGCCGAACACTGTTAACCAAAGCAAGTCATAGCCTGGGCCAGATCCAAGGGGTGGAGAAATAGATAGACTCTGCTGTTTGGTGGGAAGAACTGCAGAGTCACTTTGCAAAGAAGCATGTGGACAGGGAGGGGAATGGTTGCAGCCATGTTTGCAAACACTGCACACACTGACATAATGTCGTTAGTTTTTGTATGAGGTTCTCTGTAATCAGCTTGTTGTTGCTGAGCCTTTCAGTAACCTTGGTGAAACTTATTTGCTTGTTGTAACAGGTGGCTCATCCATGGGGCCTTTGGTCCTAGGGTGGCTCAAAGGTTGTGGTGGTCAGTGAGCTCTTGCCCACCCCTCCCTGAACCTGACCTGTGTGCTGGAGGAGAGATTTACAGCCTCTCTCCTTTATTTAATATGGGGGTTTCCCCCTTGAAAGCCTGTAGTCTTAGGGTCGCTTAGCTGTTTTTGACATTCTTTTTTTAAAAAAAGATTTTATTTATTTGTTTTAGAGAGAGGGGAAGGAGGGAGAAGGGGAGGGAGAGAGGCATCAATGTGAGACAGAAGCATCGATTGGTTGCCTCTTGCACATGCCCCAGCGAGGACTGAACCCGCAACCCAGGGCATGTGACCTGCCACAGGGTGTGCATGGGGAATTGAACCAGTGTCCTTTTGCTTTGCAGAACGATGCCCACCCAACTGAACCACGCATGAGGGCTGTTTTTGACATTCTTTGTGTTCTTGACTGTGACAGAGCATGGTGACTTCTTGGCCCTGGACCTTGGAGGAACGAATTTCCGTGTCCTGCTGGTGAAAATCCGTAGTGGGAAAAAGAGAACGGTGGAAATGCACAACAAGATCTATGCCATTCCCATTGAGATTATGCAGGGCACTGGCGAAGAGGTGAGGTGGTTTTGCCTTTACGCCCCTGTGGTGCGTGTGTGTCACACACACAGCGCCAGTGGCAATGGTGATCCCCCAAACCTGCCATGTGATGCCCGCAGCTGTGCACTTGTGTTCTCGTGGCCGGGAAGCATCTGGTACTTTCAGCCATGCTAGGCTTACAATGCTTAGGGGTTGCGAAGGTCCTGGACAGGGGGACTCGCTCTGCATGTGTCAGGGTTTGTGTCTGTGTGTTCATGCACGTGTGCATTTGGACTACTGCACCAAAAGTATGAAACCAGAGAGCATGCACATAATCCCTTCTTCTCTCCTAAAGCTGTTTGACCACATCGTCTCCTGCATCTCCGACTTCCTGGACTACATGGGGATCAAAGGCCCCAGGATGCCTCTGGGCTTCACGTTCTCGTTCCCCTGCAAGCAGACGAGCTTGGATGAGGTGCGTCAGACACTGGGCAGCACTGACTGTGCCGGCCAGCGTGGGCTGGCTCCTGAGGCCTCCTCCAGCCTCACTGTCATCCCTGTTAGTGGGCGTGGCTCAGATGGCACAGCGGGTTGACCCAAGCTTTATGCCACAACCTCCAGTACATCTGAAGACTCTTCTTTTATCATTTAAAGCTTTTATCTTTGCTGGGAAGCCTTTGTCCTCCAGACAAAAAGAATCTCAGCCCCCTCTGTGTTCTCTATTCCTTTTAATGTTGCCTGGTTATAGTACTTTTTACAGTTATTACTGATTGTGTCTTTCTTTTCTGCTCTGTTGTGTACTTCTTGAGTGAGGACCTTTGTTCCCCACATGCCCTAGTACAGAATTCTATCAGAGGAAATACTTAATAAATAAATATTTGTTTAATAAATGGGATGAAACAGCGTCCAAGGTCAGGGCTTGAGCACCGGCTGAGTACTAGGAGTTGGGTATAGCCAAGAGTTAGGGTGTCTGTCCTCAGGGAGGCGCACCCCACCCCACTCCCGCCTAGAGGACCCCAGCCCTACACCAGCAGTCCAGCTCTGTTCCAGGGGCTCTCAGTGGGTGGGGGCATATTCTATGCAGAGGGAACCTATTTTGCAGTCACAGAGGCAAGACCAAGCCTGTTCTGCTGGAAGAGCCACAGTGCCTCTGTGTGTCACAGGTGGATGTGTGGCCAGGGAGGAGGCCCTGGGGGTGGTGTTACATCACACTTGGCCTTATAAGGGCCAGGGTTGGAGGCATATGATTGGCAGACCTAGGGAAGCTGGGTAGAGCTGCCTGCCTCTGGAAGCCAGTTGATGCGGTCACAGTGCTGACTTGGGGCTGTTTTCTTCTTAAGGCCTTTTAGTCATCGGCAGTTGGATCCATATGAAGTTGTTTTTTGCAGTTCATGTACACACCCACCTCGTGTATAGCTATAGTTCAATCAAACCTCAGTTTTACGTTAGGCAGTAAAATAATGTTAACTAAAAATTTGCACTTCTTCGCTTAGGTTGTTGGCAGACTGTTCTTCAGGGGACCTAGTCGGTTATATCTCGGGCAGCACCTTTAACCTCCTATGCCTCAGTTTCGCCATCTGTAAATTGGGGGCTATGAATCAGACGGCTGTGAGGGTAGTGAAGAGGGAGGGGTTGGGCCTAGGAGGACTGTTAGTATTTTATTAGTTTGTGCCTCAGTTGTTCCAACATTGTCTTGCTGTAAATTCTCAGGAAGGAAGGAATGGGATTTTGTGTTCTGCTCCTCGGGGTTAATTACACAGGGCTCTCCTGCTGCCTTTCCTGTTGCAGGGAATCTTGATCACCTGGACGAAGGGGTTTAAGGCAACTGACTGCGTGGGACACGATGTGGCCACCTTACTGAGGGAGGCGGTAAAAAGGAGAGAGGTAACTATTAAAAAGATGTTTTTAAAAATCTTTACTGTGCTTTCGGGTTATAAAAGTCATACTTGCTGATCATAAAGAATTCAAACAACCCAGAAGCATGTGACCTGGTTAAAAAGTTTCCCCAACGGTCAGCAATAAAACAGAGGTGAACAGTTTCGAGTTGTTAAGGGATCGTTTGTTTAAAAAGGTAAAGTCACAACTCTCCTGCAGATTGAAAAAGAGGAAAGCAGTCCCTGACAGCTGGGCACAGCCTGGCACCACAGTCAGACCATGGTGTCCTCTTATTGGTTATAAACAGCCTCGCAGAACACAGCCATTCCCTGACCATGATGGAACCGGACAAGGATAAGGGTGCTTCCTAGTCGTGGCAGAGCGCAGCACGCATTCAGAGAGTGGCCCTGTGTCCTGACAGTATCCACCCCAGGCCAAAGCCCCACCTCTCTGAGCCCTCCCCGAAACCATCAGCCCAGGCTCAAAGCCTATGAATGCTTTCTGAGGTGCCCACAGGGATCCACAGGGATGTGTTCTCCAGGGCTACAACCGGGCAGTAGTCTAGCTTTGTTCTAGTGCAGCTCTGCTTCTGTTGGTCTTCGGCTAGACAGCACTGGCAAAATATAAAATAAAGATTCCGGAGATTTTATTTAATTCATTAATTAATTAGAGAAATCAGTAAGAAGTTTAAATAAATTAGTTCAAACATTTCCAGTTTGAAAGAGCAGACAAATACCTGGGCAGGACAATTGAAATGAATGGGTTTGAAAGAGGGATTGGTTGCGCCTGGAAGAGTATGCTAGGCAACAGCTAATATATCATTGAAAAGAAACCAGGTGATCTGTATTTGCCCACCTCACAACTCTTTTTTTTTTTTAAACAAGATTTTATGTATTTTTAGTGAGAGGAGAAGGGAGGGTGAAAGAGGGGGAGAGAAACATCGATTGGTCGGTTGCCTGTTAAACACACCCTGACTAGGGACGGAATCTGCAACCCAGGCATGCACCCTGACCAAGAATCAAACCAGTGACATTTCACTTTGTGGGATGACACCCAACCAACCGAGCCACATCGGTCAGGGCCCATTTCACAACTCTTATGTTAGTGTTCTTTCACATGTATGTACCAACACACATTTAAAAAAAAAGGGAATCCTACCATGTGTATACTCTCTTTCAACTTGTTTTTTTTTTTTATTTTTAAAGATTTTATTTACTTTTAGAGAGGGGGGAAAGGAGGAAGAAAGAGAAGGAGAGAAACATCAACGTGTGAGAAACACATTGATCAGCTTGGTTTATAGGCCAGCTGTCAGTCCACTGAGCCACACCAGCCAGGGCACTTTTTTCATTTAATATGAAACAGGGATCTTCTCATGTCACCACATGTAAACCAACCTCATTTTTTTTCTTGGCTGTACAGGATCCCCGTGTTTGTCTGAACCACGGTTTCCATAACTCCTTGGGATCTGTTTTTGGGTTGTTTGTCTTTCTGGCTCATGCAAGTCATGTAGTAAATACCCTTGT
>PVJD01014026.1:0-31008 GCA_004026545.1 Mormoops blainvillei | reverse complement strand
AGTCATTTCCAAGTTAAAGAGTCTTTGAGATTGTTTCACTTCATGGGAAAGTTTTTCCTGACATTTGTCCTACTACATTATGCTCAAAGGGCTGCAGTGCTGAATGTGGGAACTTCTCCAGGAAGGCTGACTATAAATGATTATGTAAACTTCTGAGCAAAGGCAACCTCTGTCATGCACTATAACTATCAGAAATCCTTTGCACGCTATATATTACTAAATATAACAGGTTTCTGTCTACTGGGATTACACAGGAGATTTTGAGTTGTTTCAAAAAGTATCAAATACATAGGTTTGCTGAGGTCAATAATTTGAATCCAAAGAGATGAGCCTGTTCAAATCATACCCACAGATGTTGATTATATTTTCTATTTACAGACTGATGATGAGGAGTTTTCTGGTATATATAAAACCACAGTTGGTTTTCAGAAGCATGACCTCCAACCTCAGATTACTCGGACACAAAAATTGGCCTGAGTAATCATGTAAGCCATATTTTAAACTCCTCACATATCATCCAGTGAGTCAAACATGATTATTTTGCTATTGTTAATAAGGTATAATGTTATTTTTAAATGTTAAATGCTTGCTGGGGAGTCACTTCAGAACATGACATGAAATTGTTTAGGCTTTTGCATTTATCAATTTTATCCATGTCTAGACATACAAATATTCAAAAAGATTTGTAATAAACTCCATGCAATAAAATTTTATGATTTAATCATCATTTTATTCAGGTGTCTGTTCAAAAGTCTCTTCCTCAGAGAGTCTTCCCAAATTCAGCTTGTCTAAAAGACCTTCCCTATCACCTTTTATACCCATATCTTGCTTTAGTGTTCTTTGTAGCATGTCATTTCTTTATATGCATGTAGAGGTTATCTGTTTATTGCTCCCTCCCAGCTAGAATGTTAGCTCCGCAAAGGTAGGGATTCTGCCTCTTCTGTTCCCTCCTATATCCTTTGGCCACACGTGGCTCTTACTTCCTGAATGAAGAAATCATAGCATTAGCTATAATGATAAAAAAAAGAGAGAGATGAAAGCAAACTCAATGTTCCATGAGAAAGGTTGTTGAATAACCTAATAAATATTAGTAACTTAAACCATTAAAATGATGTCTATTTTCCAGTAAAGAGATTTTTTTGTTGTAACATGTGAATTAAGCAAGACCTAGAATTATATATGCAATATGACCACAATAGTATATAGGTATATATACTATAATATTATATAGGTATATACTATTATATATATATAGGTATATATACACACATATGTGTGTATGTATATACACACACATATTTTTATATATACCTTATATGCCATATATATATATATATGGTGTGTATATATAGACCCTATATATACCTTATATATGTGTATGTATGTGTACATATAGTGTATATACTATACACTGTACACATATATACACCTATATACTATATATACATAAATATGTATAATAATATATGGATATATATATTTTATATATACCTAAGGAAAAAAAGACTGAGAAAATAACCCAAAATATTTATAATCCATATGGTGCTTGGATGGAGGCATCATATATGTAATTTTTCCTGAATATTTTGCAATTATTATTTAATATCTGTGTTCAGAAGAATTGATGCTACAAGGAAGGAAAGGAAAAATGAAATACAATAGTGACTGAGTATTATAGAGAGATCAGCTATCATGCTGATAATATACTGTAAATATGAATAATTTAATAACTAATAATAGTACATAATGTTTTTGAGTACTCAACTGTGCAGGTCTTGTTTGAAATACTTCACATAAATTAAATTATATAATTCCCCAAATTACTAAATGAGGTCATTATTTTATATTATTCTTATTGTGCAGATACAGCCCAGAGAGCTCACACTACTTCCCAAAGTGAGCTAGCTGAGGAGCAGTGGGCCTGAACTTTGAAGCCTTGTCTGATTCAGGGTCTGTACCCTTACCTTCTGATTTAAAATAAGAAAGGGAGTAACTGTTTCTGAAATGAGAATAAAGGAGAAAGTATAATTCCATCCATAAATTCATATTTTTGAAACAAAGTCGTGTAAAATGTGTTGTTTACTATTTAAAGTGGCTCATTTTGGGGTTAGTCCAATATATAGAGCAATCCTGAATATTTAGACATAAACGGGCAGTTTCTTCTAGAAGGTAAATTGGTGAGTTATAGGAACACATATTATAATAATAATATTGTGGTGACATGCCAGGGTACTCTGGACAGAAACTGACCTTAATAACTCAGAAATTTGTATATATAGAAGCCTTAGTAAGTATTACTTTTTTTAAGAAATATATTTATATATAACATTGGGGCTTTGTGTCTTGATGCCATTTTGAAGTTGCCCAAAAATTCTTTCTATCTTTAAGTTTATAATATTCCTTCTTTCCATAAAAATGTACAAAACATCTGTAACTCTACCATTATGTAGTAGAAAGGACATGTGCTTCAAAATTGAATTGGCTTGCGTTTGAATTGCAAATCAGTATTTCATTCTATGACCGTATTGTTCCTATCATAGTATTGTGCTACGGAGCACAATAACCAGTGTATGACATGTATGACATGCAATGGAAGTTCAAGAAAGAGGCTTCAGTAGTTCCTTAATGTATAGAGTATAAGCTATTGCAGTGCCATAGAACTAAATAATCCAATCATCACTTTCAAAATGGAGAATCCTGGATATTTATTAGTTATTAATTATAATAAATGGGTTAATTATACAAGTATAAAAGTGATTGAAGTCACAGCTGACAGTCGAAACTGTCTTTACAAAACAATATACCTGATTCTGTCCTCAGTGAAAACAGTTTGGGAAATTTAATTTTGGGTGCCAGGTGGCACAATAGGTTAAACATTAACTTGTCTTCTCTTGAAAATTAAATTTGAATTTGGCACTGGTCACGAATGAAATGAGTCATTTGGTACATGCCACTAAGGATACTCGCAAAGCCAAAATGACATTTCATTGAAAAATTACCTGTTAAGAAAAATGTCTGCAGTCACTGGGGAGTTTTCAAGAAAAATAAACAAGTGCACAGGGCAAAAAGAAAGGGATCTTAGGGGCTGCTGTGAATTATGGGGTTGCTGAAATGTGGAGAAGGGAAAGTACTATCATACATATAAGCTCATATTCGGGCAGAAAGTCTTAAATTTTAGCCTGTACTTCCTATTTTTCCCAGTTTCAGGGTCCTAGGAGATTATTCACTTATTTTCCAAAGGACATTTGCTTTTTTCCTTGTCACAGGCTTAGCCAAATGTCAGTTTGTGTCAAGTTATCATGGATTGCAGAGCTCTCTGCAAGGAACCATCTAATTGTGATTTTGAACCATGTTTCAATCTTCCTGTTCTTTCAGGTAAATAAGTAGTACAGTTATAAGTCATATTCTCTCTTCATATATGGACTACCCAAGTGTTCAACTGACAGACTTCAAAGATGAACTTCTTTTAGAATTAATGCTTATTATTTCCATTGTCACATCCTTGTCTAGATAACAATAATAAGTCATTTAGACAGATGAGATTAATGAGAAGAGTTAAATTCAGAAAACAAACAAGAAAAGCCCTGTGCTTTCATATTCATTATTGGAAAAATATTGTACACAAATATTACGATCATCCTAAGTTATCATATTTCAGGTGCTTTTACCTGGGTTCTCAATGGACACTTTTCATTCATTGTTTTGGGGCCTCCAAATTTGATGGGACTCTACTCTTTGAGTCAGGTCAGCTCCATTTCATATTCTGCTAAAAGTAATATCCAGATAATACCTAGCTCTTCCATGATGACTTTTATGCCCCTGACTGATAGTTGACACCTTCACAGTTTACATGGCCCTGGGCATCTACGCTGTCAGGCCCGTTTTACACTGGGGCACACTGAGATAGCCTCCAGCCTACAGTTTTACTTAAGCAGGCAAATTTCAGACCGTTCTTCGTCATGACTGGAGAGAGGTTATGATAAAAATGTAGAGCATGACTAGGCAACATTAAAGACAAAAATTTATTCACGGCATCCCTGGATTTTATTCCCAAGAGTACTTGTAGGCTAAGGTCCTTGCTTAGCAATCTTATTAGACCTTAAGCAAAGGAACAAACTTCACTTTAAGAAGATTAAGACAATAGGGTCATGCTGCAAGATCTAATTTTTTTAAGTCATAGGATTTGCATAGGTCTTTTTACAGAAAAGAATGCATTGACCTTCTGGCAAACCTTACTTAAAAACAATGGCCCTACATTTATTAATATTTTGTGTTCACATAGAAAGGAGAAATCATTGCAATTGAGATTATTTTTAAAAATCTCTAATAGCCAATCACAACAAACACATGCATATAAATGAATACACCCAACTCTTCTATAAAAAAGGGGAACAAAAACATGAAATAAGCTTTGTCTTTAATATGGCCTTAAAAATTACCTTCCTGGTATCTATTAGTCTTTCTTTTTTATCTTGTGAAGCCTAAAGAAACTAAAAATTATAGTTGGTTTTGTATGATAACATGTAGTCTAATATTCTCAATGAAGGGCTCAATATATACAAATGATAAGAAAATTCCTCTGCAATTTTCAAATGTAATGTGTGAAATTGTGATTTTGCTTTGATTATTCTCAGATTTTTAAAATTTGAGTTGAGCCTAGAAACTATAGAAACAATGAAGGACAAAATTGGCAATATGTATTATCTCACTTCTAGGAAATAGGTACTGAATTTGAGCCATTGTAAATAAAAATGTTCTTAGGTCTCTGAATGACCACATATTATCATCTTAGACATTCTGGAGGCAAATATCATTTTCCAATGATAGGTATAAAAATTTTCAATTTACTGTCTAAATATCTTTCAACTACCAAATTGAAAAGCAATTGAAGTTTTATTAACTTTAAATCCAGGCTTAGTTTTTCAGAGTTTCTTTTGTTAACTTTAAAATAGAGTTCCAAATGTTTACCCAGAATTTTTACAAACACTTTGAAATCAATAGTGAGTAGAAAAGTAACTTTGTGGGACTTTCAGAATATATTTCCTTAGTCATAGCATTACGGAAGTTATTTCTAAGGATTGAGAAAAGTGTATTGTATCTGAGTTGGGATTTATTTGAGGTTAGCATCATAATGAGAATACAATATCACTTTACTGCATTTCTTAATATTTAAAATTTTCTGAGATTTATGACTCAAGTTATTTAAAGATAGTCTATGAATATACTTATTTTAATCATTTTGTTTTAATATATTTATAATTTGTAAAACATACTCGCAATTTTGTAAAAAAAAAGAAAGCTATTTGACATTTTAACACAATTGGATCACGTAATTCCTTTTTGCCTAAACTACTTTAGCGAATACCTATTGCTTTTTTGATAAAAAATTATGTATGCATTTATATATGTTTCTTTCAGCGTTCTTAGTTATAAGCACCAAAACAACTCTGGCTATTTTATTGGACAACCCTGCCTAACGATGGAGAGTTAATGGAGAATCTTGGGAAACACAGAGGAATGAGGCAAGCCTGGAGCACAAAAATCAGAAAGGACAGAAACCATCCTTTATTAGTGACAGTCGACAGAGACAGCACAGCCTGTCAGTGACGAGTGTGAACTGTGAAGCCAGATTAAGTGGTTTGGGCCCTGGGTTTGCTGCTTCTCCTGTGCAACCTTGTGTAAGTTACTTGTCATCTCTGTGGCTTAGATTTCTTCGCAAACGGGAATAACATACTGACTTCATCAGGGTTTACATTATAGGGGAGGGGTATCTATACTTTGGTAACAAACAAGTCTCCAAACCTCACTACTTTTAAAATGTACGTTCATTTTATGCTCGCGGCACATGTTCTTTATGGGTTGGCTGAACAGCAGCCTTGCGTCGTGGACATGCCCACTCAGACGTCCAGGCTGGAGGAGGAGCCGTGCCCTGGACATCGCCAATGGCCATAGCAAAGGTGAAAGAGGGGCAGAGGGCATGGCGCTGGCAACTAGTTCGTAGTAAAAGTGACAAGAACGACTTCTATTTACAGCTCACTGGTCAAAACAGATCACTTGATTACACCAACCAGGAGGACATCTGGGAGTTCAACCCTATTATGAGTCCAGAACATTTGGCAAAGGCATCAATGACTAATGGAAGTTTCTAAATGAATTAATATTTGTTAAACATTTAGGGCTGGAGTTGGCATATGGCAAGACCAATATGGGTTCTTCTTAAATAATAAAATAAATAGCCAGGGTATTTCTTTGTCTGGACACAGTCAGAGTTAACTTCAACAAATATCAATAATCTTATTGACTTTACATCATTCATTTCAGTTACAACACTCAAGGCTGAGCTTTTGATCCTTGGATGTACCTTTGCTGCCATTAGGTACCATTTCTCTCAGTGTCCACAGTGAGAAATGGAAGAAATAGTATGCATGTTGTTTCCTCTTTTACCAGTGGAAGGAGGGTTCAAGGTTAAGAGTATCCCAAACCCTAAAATGTTTACACAATTACTCCTTTGGATGCCTATGATTTCCTCATATCACACTACCTATCTATACTACATTTCTAAAAATTATGTTCTACCATAATAACATAACCAACCTTAAAACTGCAAACATATCTAATTTCCTCAACAAAGGCAAATGATCCAAAATCTTATTGGTTATTGCAGATAGCTATAAGAGTCCAGGTGTTTCAGCCCAAGACTTCTAGGTGAAACCTTTAATTTCTGTAAGTCTCTTAATAAATGGTCTATAAATGATAGTGGAAGAAAGAGGAGGAAAAATAAAAACATAAGCATGAACAATTGTCCTCCTTTTCTTCAGGCATAGTCCCCTTCTGTCATGAAGCCATAGTTGATATTTATGACTTTGAACTCTATTGCCAATTCATGATTACTTTTGTTTTTAGCCAGAACCCTGACTATATTTGCTTTGTTTGTTTCTACTTGTAAGGCTGTCTCAGAATATTCTTGTGGGATTGAAGCTCTATGGTCATTTTACTTGTAATAATCTTCTATTAGCTATAATCACTGGCCAGGTGATACGAAGGGAGTCTCTGGTCCCATTCATGCTTCAATTCACTGAACACATATTTGCTAAACAGCTGATAAATGGGTTCTGGCAGCAGGAAGGCCTGCTTGAGTGTGGTTGGTAGGGTAATAATATGGGTGTAATCATTTATAGTTTTAATTTGAACATTTTCCCTAAAATGTCATATGGTGTGCTTGAGTGTGATATTCTTATATTACAGAATTACATGTTTATGATTTTGTAATAAAAAGGGGGCATTATTTGTGCTGGACCCTACATTCTAGGCACTGTTCCATACACTGGGATATGTTGGTGAACAAAACAAATATCTTCATCCTCAAGTCACTTATCTTCAAGTATAAAGTAATACATAGTAAACATTAAACATAAGTAAGTATATTTTATATAATTAGAGAATGTAGTGAGTGTGAAAGAGAGACTCTGTAGAGTAGCATTAGGACAGTTGGAATTCCTGGAGTGGGGACATTATAACCCAGGATCCCTTAAAACAGGTCCATGGTCCATGGCAACCCTATAATCTTCAGTTTGGGATTGTTCGCTGACTCTTCTTATCTATTAAGATCCATAAATGGTCAAGTAGTAGTATCAGCTTTTAATTGGTATGGGTATTATTTCAGTCACTTTTTAAAAAATGAGTCATTTGGTTTCCTAAAGGCAGGCACCATGTCAAACTCTGTAGTAGGAGATCTGACACATAAAATCTACCTATGAAAGAAAGACTACAGATATAGAGACCATTTACCATGTCCTTTAGGTATAAAAATTATCAAAGTATCTAAACCTAAAAATTACTTGACTCCTTGTACTAGATAAATGAATGTTTAATAGATATTTCATCATTCTATACTACCAGCTCCTTTTAAACAATCAGTTAACTGATAAGACCAATGAATCATAATCTTGAATTTTACTTCTTCCACGTCATGTTTCCTTTGAAGCAATGATATCATCATCCCAGGAAGGTGGACAAGGCTTTCAGCAAGTCCATGAAAGTTTGTGCTGCTATAAAATTAAGAGCAGAAAAAACAGATCTAAATCTCAAATGTCTTCCATAATGGTGTCCAATGCCATCAGCATAATACCAGGTATCTAGTGAGCTACACCTTTTGTGCTGTTTTATTGAACTGGGGACTCATGGATGGTGGCTGTTACTGGAAAGCTGGTTTCTTGTGTGTGGTAGAGCAAGGTCAGCACTGCCTGAGTGGAGCACTGTGGTTTTGAACTGATAGAGATTGTTCCTATCAAATGGCCACTTTGGCTAGTAAGCCATTAAACAAACAGGCGACTAGAATGAGGCTGATATACAAATACCAAGTGAACTGGTGTCCTTGATTAAGTTTCTCTTCAGCAAAGAGGGGCTTTTATTAATCACCCACATAGGACAAAAGTATTACTTCCCTCTAGGCCTACTCTAAAAGGGCCAGAAGCCTCCTTCTTCCCCGGAGCCTCTCTTCAGGCATGAGGAGTTCAGCGCTGTCCAGTTGATCTTTCTGTGATAATGAAAATATTTTATAAAATTGTCGTCTGATATGGTGGCCACTGGACATGTGGAACTACTGAGTGCTTAAAAATAAACATGATTAAAGAGCTAAATTTTTAAACTTTCATTTATGCAGAAATAGCCACATCTATAGTAGTTTGTGGCTACTGCGCTGGGCAGTGCAGCAGCCAAACCATTAATCACATATGTTGTTTATATTTCAACCGCAAGCTTTTAATATTTTATAAAATTTTTTACTCTAGGAATATTTCTCTACTTTGCTGAGCTTCAACTCTCCCTGTTCTACCCCAGGCATATCGCTAGTAAGTGAAGTCGCTACTTACTTGTTATGTCAGCTACAAAATGAAACTGGGATTTGAACCCAGGCAGCCTTTTCTCCAGTAACTGGGCTCTCCGCCCAGTGCTATCCTGCCTCCAGCCAACTCAGGTGCTTCAATGGGAAACCTGAGAGCTATCCAGACCCTTCTCTGCCTCTCATATGCTAACATCCATTTGGTCACCTATTCTTGTCAGTTATGCCTCCAAAGTCCTCCCAAGTCTACCATTCACTCATTCCCTCTGCTTCCACTATTTCAGGCCCCATAATTTCTCTCCTGGATTTTAAAGTAGGTATCTCTTCATGCATAAATCACTGTTACCTATTGTGTTTGGTACCTAGGAGGAATGGATGCATGCCTCTACCTGCTTTGTATATGATCTCTTTAACTGCAGTTTTATTCCATCTCCAATTCACCCTCCTGTTGCCACCAGAATATTTTTCCGTAATAAAAATCTGATTATATATCATTTCTTACTATATCATACAACTCCTTCATTATCTAACTTCTACCATTTTACTTCTCTGGACTCATTCTCTACTAATCTTTTCACTATTTAGCCTACTTCCTACCAGCTTCTCAGTTGTTACGTGGAGACCTAATACAAAGTCATTCTGCTATCCCAGCCTATGCCACTTGTGCTTTTATTTCCCTGGAACATCCTTGACTGCGCTTATTGAATTTAGGACTCCATAAATAATCCTAATACTACCTTCCATTCATAGAAGATCTTCTATGCACCAGACCCTTTTCCAATATTTTAAATCTTTAGAACAATCCTTGACATGTATGAGGCAATTGAGGATGAGAGAGTTGATGTCATGTGGTCAAGTTCACACAGTGAGCTGCCAGGTTTGAGTCTTCAGTTAAAATATAACCCTTTTCTGTACCATTCTGTTTTAGACAACGAACTCCTGGGAACTTCCTCTTACACGGTCAGGTTCTCTCCAATTAGGACATGTGCTACCTGTGTTAAGTGGTCCTTGCATACTCCTTATAGCATTGTGATGCTTTTTATAGTTCTATTACATTGTATTGTAATTGCTTATTTCCTATCTAGAGAATATCTTATTATCTGTATATGCTGGGCTCCTTGTAAGAACTCAATAAATATTTGCAGAATAAATAAATGAATGGAGTTCACAATATCTTGTTTCCAAATTAGCTTTTTTTTTTTCTATTTTTATACCTGTAATATTGTGTTCTAGCATATCCACAGCATTTTGGACAATAAAAGGCAGAGGAAATAGGGTTTAAACCTCCATTACTTCACTTATTTTTTTACATGAAACTAATCTCCTCTTTACATTAATTTAAATTTTCTACTGTTTTGTCTTTCTATAATTAATGAATGCCAAAGTATTTGCTCCTTCTACTCAATCCAACATTGTAAATGTGGGATTTATTTTGAGAGATTATGCACTGCATGAGGGCAGACCCTATGTATTTTTATCTCACTAGTATATACAGACACTTACAGCTATGCTTTATGCATGAAAATACTTGATAAATATTTGTTGAAGATGGAACCATTAAAAACCAAAATAGCCAGAGCAATCTAAAGAAAGAAGAACAATGGAGCACCATCACACTCCCATATTTCAAACTACATATATTGCAAAGCCATAGTAATCAAAACTGTATGGTACTGGCATAAAAACAGATACATAGATCAATGCAACAGACTACAGAGTGCAGAAATAAACCCATGTATATGGTCAGTTAACTTATGACAAAGCAGCTAAGAATATACAATGGGGAAAAGACAGTTTTTTAAATCAGTTGTGTTGGGGAAACTGGAAAGCCACATGCAAAAGAATGAAACTGAACCACTATCTTACACCATGCGCAAAAATTAACTCAAAATGGATTAAAGACTTGGAAATTGGGACAACTGTAATAGCATAATCAATAAAATATACTTAAAAAAGACTTGAACATAAGACCTAAAACCATAAACCTAGAAGAACCCATAGACCGTAATCTCCTTGACATAGTTCTTGGCGATGATTTTTTTTTCCTTCAACACCAAAGCAAAAGCAAGAGAAAGGAAAATAAACAAGTGGAACTTTATCAAACTAAAAAGCTTCTGCATAGCAAAGAAAATCCTCAACAAACAAAATGGTAATCTACTGAATGACAAAAGATATTTGCAAATCATATATATAATCAGAGGTTAATATCCAAAAAGGAAAAAAAAATCTCATATGACTCATCAAAAAGATATAAATAACAACTATGGGAGAAGATGTGGAGAAAGGAGAACACTTAAGCACTGTTGGTGGGAATGTAAATTGGTGCAACCACTATGGAAAACAGTATAGAGTTTTCTCAAAAAATTTAAAAAAGAACTACCATATGATCCAACAATCCCACTTCTGGATATTTATTTGAAGAAAACAAAAATACTAACTTGAAAAAATATCTATACTGTCACATTCACAGCAGCATTATTTACAATAAGAAAGACAGAAAAAACCTACAACCACTGACAGATGAATGGATAAAGAAAATGTGGCATTTATCTGAATATAAGTAAAATTTTCTCTCCCAGAAGCACTGAAGATAGGAAAATTTTCCTCTGTGTTGGTGAGGGAGTGGGATGATAGTTGTATTCAAGAATATGAAAGGACCAAATGTGTCAATTATCCCATAGGGTTTTGAAGCTTTCTGCCAGTTTCAGAATCTAAATCCTTTCACATTTCCTTTATTACACTCCTTCTCTAGTTCTTTCCTTTAGGGAATTCTTTCCAAAATACCAATTCTGGTATAAAACTTGTTATGGAAAATGCAGTTTTTCATTTGAACTATATAATATCTGTGCACTTACCAGTCCCTGTTATGGGATTACATTTTTTAGATTTTTGCTAGAGTTAGTTTAATTATTAGACCAATCCAATTTTATTTACAACATGCTCTGAAGAAAAATAGAGCATTGCATTTAAGTATAATATTAAGTGTTACAGGAGTCTTTTCTTATGTGTATTTTATTTACTTGTTTTTTAATAAACCACGGATATGATCTATAGGGTAAGAAATATTTTGACACCAATTCAGGCTATAAGAGTCAAATTTCATTTTAATTTATGCCATTCATTTATTCACACATTTTTCATTCAGCACATATTTATTGAGAACCTACAATGTATCAAAAATAATGGTATCAGCACGTAATAGTAAAAAATATATATTTTTTAAAAATATGACTAAAAACAATTGGTATGGAATATAGTTACTGAGTTCCACCTTAATTTTTAGAAAAATAGCTTAACTCTAATCCACATGAACCTTAATATTCATTTCAGAAAGTATTCTTCACCTTCTTTTAATCTTCTAGAATTTCATACATTTAGGTCTCACTCAACTCATCAGAAACTGTCAAAGTATAATTATAGCATTTTGGAGCTGAAGCTAATCTTAGAGATAATCCAGGCACAAAACTCCTGAAAATGGAATTTCGGTGAGGCTTAGTGATTTGATTTGCTTAGTTTTAAAGGTGAGACAGCATAGTGCCCAAGTCTAACAATTCTTAACTACTTTCCTCTTTATGACAGACACTATGCTCTATATATTCACCCCTATGATCTCCACTTTCTTACATATCAGCATTCAGATGATAATACATATACAGTATAGAATTAATTTCTATATCGGAGACTGTTACTTAGTGAAATCTAACTGCTCTTCTTCCTGGGTGCACAAATTGACTACCTGCCTTAGCCTTTCTTGCAGTTAGGTGTGAATATACAGTTGAGTTCTAGC
The DNA here is from genome assembly GCA_004026545.1 of Mormoops blainvillei. NCBI lineage: Eukaryota > Metazoa > Chordata > Mammalia > Chiroptera > Mormoopidae > Mormoops > Mormoops blainvillei. Next base: position 18,382 of record PVJD01014026.1, on the reverse strand, counting down.
CAACAGGATGAAGTGGAAGTGCTATGTGCCATATCAGAACAGGGTTAAAAAGATGGACAGGCCATTTCCAACTTTTTTTTTTTTTTTACTTTTTCAATGGCTGAATACAAATGATAATAAGAATTTACAGTTTAGTAGGGCCACTTATAGATGATCTTGGGTCTCTAATTAAGACTTCAACAAGAGCAGCCCCAAGATCAGGATTCACCTCTGATCTGATAAGTGAACAGGAAATGAACTTCTCTTAACCTTGAGTCACTAAAGTACTGTTGATGGATTCGTTTCCGCAGCTTTGTATTACGTCTCATTTGGTATTCTTATTCTTGGAATCTGAATATTTAAGCACCCGAAGTGACTATTCCAATGGAAATTCATGCAGGTGCATTTTCAGGAAGAGGCTAGATGAGAGAGAACACTGATTTTCATTTAAAAAATGAGGACAAAAATGTAATTTTAAGTATGAAGATGGTTCTATTCAGTCAAATTTGCTACTCCATGACTAGTTGATAACCAAGAAACCTTAAAGCATAATTTCTATGCAATAAGTGCCAGTCAGTATAGGACTATGAAGTTTCCTTTTTGTTGTTGTTTTGTTTTGTCTGGCTCTTGTCAACTCTTATGAAACTGTCAATAAATGTCTGCCAATAAGGAAGTGCTTTAATGATGTTTCTCAAAGAATAAAGGATGCAATAAGATTATGTTTCTGGTTTTGTAATCACATGAGCTGAAGAAAAGAATGGGTTAACAGTGATGTCCTCCAATGATTCTACCTCATAAATATTTTAGTCTGTGTTTCTTCATCAACTACCAAGTCTGTATACGCCATATTTTTCAACAGTGGTAGAGATGAGTACTCATACCAGTCACTTTTAAAATTTCTTTTCTACTGTTTACTGAAGATTGAATGTATAAAATATGTATGTACATTTGTATACAATATATTATAGTATATATAGCACAAAATGTGACACATACATGTATGTATGTAAATATGTTTATATGTTTAAAGCACTTCTGTGGGCAGAAATATTTCACGGTACTTATTTGCAATCATACAGACATATATTGGATTGGCCAAAGTTTGTTTTTTTTTTTCTGTAAGAGGGCTCTAGTAGTGCGTGGTTGTCATTAACTTCATTCAAAACAATTTTGTCAGATTATATTGTGACAGCTGTCATATCAATATACATTAAAAGAACTTTAAAAAATTGGTGAATTTTTGTTGCCATTTTAATATTGAAACTGGAAGAAAATCCACAACATTTTTGGCATATTCAAGAAAGGTAAAAATAACAACTGAAACACAAAAAAAGATTTGTACAGTGTACGGAGAAGGTGCTATGACTGATGGAACGTGTCAAAAGTAGTTTGCAAAGTTTCATGCTAGAGATTTCTTGCTGCTCTATGGTCAGGTAGACCAGTTGAAGTTGATAGCAATCAAATTGAGACATTAATTGAGAACAATCAAACTTTATACCATGTGAGAGATAGCCGACATACTCAAAATATCCAAATCAATAAAGTTATTAGTGAAAATGAAAAATATGTCTTTTAGTTTACAGGAAAAAACTAAATAGGCTTTTTGGCCAAACCAATACATCATATTGTTTCATCTTCATAATTCAAAAATTCAATGTGTTAAAATATGTTATTATTAATTTTAATATTTCCCTAAAAATATATCACTTGAAAATGTAAAAGTTTGGAAAATTTAAAATAGAAAATTCAAATATGTAACATCATATTGAAATACATATGTAAAAAACAATATTAGTAATTGTTATTATTTGAGTTTGTTAAGGAAAAGCATTAAGGCCAATGCACAGGATTAGACAAGTAATAAATCCTGTTCATTGGACATATTCCTCATTGTCAGTACTTGGAAAACTTTTGTTTACTTATTAGATAATTTTAATAAATTTAATAATGTAGTAAGCACCAACAAATTCACCACTAAAAACTTGATTCGTATTGCCAAGCTTTTAGCTGTTTTAATGTCATATTATATTTGTTTCTGTTTCATGATTTTTGTTTTTCTTTTATTATCTCTTTTGTTTCACTTCTTTTGTGTGCATTCTACAGTAATTTTTAACATTTTTATATGTATGTTGAACTCGTTCGTTTGGATACTGCCTACCCTTCTCATATAAATATTAAAGGCTTTAAGATATTAACCAAAACAAGGCATAGGTTTTCCTGAATACTACAGGTTTTCTAAGTACTATTTTGATAATCACTCATTCCAGTAGAATTATAATTAGCTTAATTGAGGTATACTATACATACAGTGAAACTGATCAAATATAAGTAAACTGCAAGATATGTTTTGAGATGAATCTATATATTCATATAATATACCATCACAATCAAGATAAAGAACATTTCCATCACCCCCAAAAGTTACATCATGTCCTTTTGCAGTAAGTCTCCTCCACACGCCCAGTATAACACTGATGATTATTTTTAAAATCCCCTTAGTGGAACTTTATATAAGTAAAATTATGTAGTATGTGATTTTAGTTTTAGGCTTTTTTTACATAGAATAATACTTTTAACATTCATCCTTATTGTTGTGAATATGCAATTTGTTCCCTTTTAATAGATTTGCCACATTTGTTTATCTATTCACCAGTTGATGGACATTAGGCCTCCTTACAGTATATAGATGTGAATAAAACTTAATTATTCATGTACACATCATTGAGTAGACATAAGTTTTCTTTAGGCTGAGTCATATATGGTAAGTGAGATGGCTGAGTCATATGGTAAGTGGCATGTACCTTTATAAGAAACTGCCAAAGTATATTCTACTTTTAAACATTTTATTTTAAAAATTGATTTCAGTTACAGTTTACATTTAATATTATTTTTGTATTAGTTTCAAGTGTATAGCATTATGGTTAGAAAATCATATACTACCAAAATGTTCCCCCTGATATTTCCAGTACCCACCTGGCACCATATGTAGTTTTTATAATATTATTGACTATATTTCTTATGCTGCACTTTATTTATATCCTCATGACTATCTTATAACTACCAACCTGTACTTCAATCCCTTTACCTTTTCACCCAGTCCCTCAACCCCTCTCCTCTCTGGCCACCATCAGACTGTTTTCTGTATCTATGAGTGTGTTTCTGTTTTGTTTGTTCATTTATATTGTTCTTTAAATTCCACAAATAAGTGAAATTATATGGCATTTGTTTTTCTCTGACTGACTTATTTCATTTAGCCTAATACCTTCGAGGTCTATCCATGCTATCACAAATGATTAGATTTTGTTAATTTTTATAGCCAAGTAATATCTCATTGTATTTATACACCACAGCTTTTTTATCCATTTGTCTGTTGATGGACACTTGGGCTGCTTTCATATCTTGGCCATGCTGAATAATGCTGCAGTGAACACAGGGGTGCATTTACTCCTTTAAATTAGTGTTTTGGGTTTCTTTGGGTATATATCCAGAAGTGGAATCACTGGGTCATAAGAACTACCAAATTATATTCTAATGTGAAATTCATATCAGCAATATATGAGATTTCGTTATTTTATGGTCTCACAGACACTTGATATTGCCAATCTCTTTCATTTTAGCTGTACTAGTGTGTTTATAGTGGTATCTAAATATAGTTTAATTTGCGTTTCTCAAATGATCAATGGTGTTGAACATATTTTTATGTGCTGATTAGGCAATTATATATCTTCTTTTATTTATTTGCATTTAAATTTAAATTAAACTCAAATAATATTTTAAAATTCAATTCCTTAGTTACACTTGCAACATTTTAAGTGATTAACAGTCACGTGAAAATGCAAGCTATAATATAGAAGAAAATATTTGAAAACATGTATGTGATAAAATACTTCAATACAGAATAAACAAAGAACTCATAACTCAATAACAAGAGAACCACCCTACTTTAAACAATAGAAAAAGTTTTGAAAAGATAACTCATAGATGTTTTATTCATACCAATGTCTTCCTTTTATAAATGACTTAGTTATATTTTTATTATTGTTGTTGTTGTCATTGTTGTTTTGGTTTGGAATCACAGGTTTTCTAATAATTTTACTTAGATATATTTTGGCCTTGATCCATCCAGATTAATTTTTCTAGCTGCAAAGATTGACACTTTCAACAGAAAACTCAGGTCTGCTTTGATTTCAGGAAATTTAAAATATTTAGCTCTGTTTATTGTTTTGTTTTCTTTTAGGTCTTCCAATCCCAATTGTATGTATGTTGGATCTCCTGTGCCTGCCTTTTGTATTTTTATCATATTTAATCTATTTTTTTAAATTTTATTTTTGTTCCTTTTACTTTTTTAAATTTATATTCTCTGTATCTATCATTGTACCTTCAGTTGTATTTATTCTGCCTTTGGTATTTTTATCTTAATATTTATTTCAGAGTTGATTTTCTGCTTTTTAAATAAATTTTCTGAATCATGATGTTTTCTAATACTATTTTCAGTTTTTAAATTTCTAATTCATTGTGGTCTAATTATCTGCAGCAATTATTTAACTAAAGTTTAATTTATACTGATGTTATATACCAGTTTTTGTTTGCTTCATGATTTAAAGTATTTCTTTGGCTGAAAAGTTATGATTTTACTTTACCTTTTCTTCTCAGAGTAGCTTTTTTTGAGTGATGAGCTCCTTTTACTGTTGTTGATAAATGTTATAATAGTTTTCTGAACCAGCAATAATAGATTATGCTCTGGATGGAAGATATGAGTTTGGGTGGTTTAGTCTATTTAGTTCAACATTAACTTTCTCAGAATGAAGGAAAGTTCATTTAATAAATGGTGTGTTGAGGGAAGTTTATTTTTTATTTTATATAACCCAGTAACCTCATTTGCTCTTAGTATATGAGTTATTCATCAGACAATGTGGGGAGACCATGACAGCTCCAAAGAGCTGAAGGAATAGAGAGTAAATGAGCCCTAGGATGAAGATATAGGATCACCAAAAAGCCACGGACAGTTCACTCCTTATTACAAAGAATCGGAAAAGGTTTTATGCTTACCCTCTCCCCCATAAAACATCATTATGAGGGGACCCACTTTAGATTAAAATTTGTTAACCCAGCAAATTTGGAAAAAAATGGGCAGGGCAGCACTGCCTAAAATTGATTGATTTTCACCTATATTAATTGGATTCTTAAATGAATAGGGCTTCAGATTTTATTCCTGACAAATCCCTGACCGGTGCTCTAAATCACTGCCAGGGTCTTGCTGGAAGTTTGCCCCAAAGTGATGGCAGGAAGAAGCAAGAACACAATTCCAAGGGTTTCTTTTGTTGTTGTTTTGTTTTGTTTTTCAGTTTTATCATACTGTAGCATTGCCTTGTCCCAAGCCAAAAATTCTATTTCCTGCCCTCCCATTTAGCCCCCCAACACAAAGTGAACAAACTAGTTCCAAACAGAACCCTAGAGGCTTTGAAAATTTTTAAATTTTCATACTTGCAGTTGTTTTCTACTAGCTACTCCACATTAATGTTTCAGGAAAGAGCCAGCCAAAGTGCGAATACTAAGATAATGCCCTTATGGGGTGAAGGCATTAAGTCCCTGTAACATTTACAGATTCCAGCAACTAACATAATTGTGAAACTTATAGAAGAACAATTTATTAGGATTTAGTTTAATAAAAGAAATTCAGTATAGAGGTAAATCTTATAAATTTTGGAAATATCTGTCAGATGATTTCAGATTTTAAAAAAAAGATGTTTATTTCACCAACATATTTGCTTTAGTTGGGAATCTGGTAAATAGGTTTTAAATTGAATTTTCCCTCAAAAGAATAATTTATGGCCTGAATTTTTAAAAGTACAATCAGAGGTAGGAAAAAAAAATGCTTTCTGGAGACTCTAAAGTCAAGTTTCGTTTTACTGAGGCACTAAACGAACAGTAAGGCAACTGCATTTACCCTTCATATAAAAGTCTGTGTAACAAGCCCTGGCCAGGTGGTTCTGTTGGTTGGAATATTGTCCCTTATACCAAAAGGTTGTGGGTTGGATTCCAAGTCACGGCACAAACCTGGGTTTCTGGTTCAAAACCTAGTTGGAGGGTGTGTATGGAGGCAACCAGTCGATGTTTCTCTCACATCAGTGTTTTCTCCTCTCTCTCTAAAATATCAATAAACATATCCTCAGGTGAGGATTAAAACCAAAGTTGGTGTAACAAACAATTTTAAATTTGGATTGAAATTTAAAATAAGAGTATATTAGGCATAAAGTCATATAATTATTCAATCTCAGATTTGTTCTTGGATTCTTTAGAAAAACTTAGTGTTCTCTGATTACCGTTTTTGTTATGCTATTTAAAGGGTTTAAATTCTTTATTTTGAAAATTAAACACTTAGAGGTATAAATATAATAAAGGATGGCAGTAATTTAATATATGTAAATATATGTCATTTTCCTCTTACATCCATGCATAGTAAATGAGAAAATACTATTATCGTGGTAAATTGGAAGACAGGAATCTGGCACTAATCCATAAAATGGACTAGAAAATGTCCCTAAATATTTAGAATTTCCATGTACACTACAAAGATAAAACCATCCCTAAACCTCTAGGGTAGAATTTTTGAATGAAAGACTTAATTAAAAAAATAGCTACAATTCTCTAAGAAATCTCTTCAAGGCCAGTTCAAGAGAAATTTTACAGGAGTAAAACAGGATAGCTAAAGCTTTTCAATAAAGTGAAGATAATTTTTTTTATACTTCTATTCTGAAATAGACAACCATGATATGTTAAAAGATTAGAGAAAGTATAGAGCTTTTATAGACCATAGAGCAATGTTGGCTACCTTGCGCAGAGCCATACATCTCTCTTTAATAATCCATTTTCTAATGGCCTTGGGATTTCAGATAAATTTGAATAAATCAGTTTTGATTTTTGAGACAGAATTAGAGAATCTCTGATTTATGAGCCACTCAAACTTGTACCTGTAATAGTGTAATGACAAAGTAGGAGACAATTTTAGATAAATGTCAGCTAAGATTACAGTTAAAGCTCACGCTCAATTGGGTCTTGTCTGTGCAACGTGCTCTTTGTGGCTTTGTGTTATCAGCGTATCAAGCGGCACTTGTATTTTACAGAATCTTTCAACATTTATTACTTTCACAAAGGAAAAAATATATACAAAATGGAAAAAGTTCTGTGCACTGAATTAAAGCCCGCACTAAAGTTCAAAAGACAAAAGCAAAGTGCTATTTTATCTTGTGCTCTCTCAACCTGGTTTAAAACAACAACAAAAACAACAATTTTTTTTTTCTTGGCTAGAGAACTGGAAACCAGTAACTCTTTCTAAGATAAAATTTTATTGACATACTCTTCATATTGGAATACTCTGAAGCTGACAGGTTAGCCCTTTTATCCTATATATATTTTTTTCTATTCAGTATATGTTATTTTTAAACTGGAGATTAATCAAAAAAGGATAGAGTAATTAATTGTTCCTCGATTTGTAATAGTAAACAAGGAACTTAGCTGAACTTTCCCCCCATGGTAGAAGAGTGAAAGGCACATTATTGTCTCTGGAAAGAAAATCATACTAGATATGAATTAAAGAAAAACAGTGACCTTCAAATTTTTGCACTAAAACTTAGTTTTTTCTAAAAAATCTATTATGCAAAATATATTTTAAAATTGATTAAATGCATATTAATTATAAAATACATGTTCACTGTAGAGATTTTAGAAAACAAAGAAATATATGAGGAAGTAAAGCAATATTCTCTAATCTTGCATTCTAGCTCCCAATACCCTAGCATATACAAATTTCTTTTTTTTTTTTTTGGTTTTACCCCCCCAGGGTCCTTCTATGTAAATCTATATATTTCTTTATAAAATTGAAATTATGATTAAATAAATTATGTATACTGATTTTGGTCTTTTGGGATTATTTAAAATATATTTCCTTATGTTATTTAATATTTACATAATAGTCTATGATATATCTGTGTCATTATCTATTTTATCCCAATTTATTTTTATAAACATGATTCTCTTGCACTATGTAAATCACAGAATAGTGTGCTAAATGGGAATATCAGCTGAGGAAGATATGGATTTCGTTGAAGAGTCATACATCTGAACAAATAATATAAGAGAAGAGATAAAGATGAAATATAACATATAAACAAGAAATATAAATCAATAGTGACTACAAAAATAAATTAACAAATCCCAAATATAAGATATTAATGCACCAATATCATGCTATTTTACTGAATTGAGTTTAAGTTCATTTTTTGTATTCTTTTTATGTCCTGAACTAAATGATTTACTGTGTAAGCCATAGATACATAGCTGCAGTATTTTAGTTAATAGTATATTTTAATTTAAATGATAAAATTTACATTTGGATATGCAACTTATATTTCAGAGGTGAAGTGCAAAATAACATCATTTACACATTATACTATCTGATCAGACATAAATAGAAAAACTCTGTTTCCCAATTTGTAGCTCTCATGAAAAGGTAAAAATTTTTGGAAAAAAACTTAAAATCTTTTTATTAAATAAATTTCTACCAATTAACATTGCCTTTTCAGTTAAATAACATAAGGAGACAGAAATAGTATTCAATCTAAAGCATGCAAATTCACTCATAAAATTGATTTGCAATATAGCTACGTGTGATAGAGAAGAAAATCTGGTGCTCAATGATATAAAGAACAGAGAAGAAAACCTGTCTGTGAATTTAATTGACAATTTCCTTGAATGTTAATTCTTAATTTTTAGAGTTTGGAGTTGTAAATACATTGATCACAACAGTACAATAGTATTTATAAAATTTTAAAAGATTCATATGAAGACACCAGATGAAAACAAATTCCATAATTTCTATTAGTCGTGGGTGTTCCTTTAAGCTTTTTAACCAATATTATTATATCCTGTACATGTCACATTAGCCAGTTATTTAACATACACTTTTGAGTTTTTAAAGGTAACCACAAGTATAAGAGCTTCTTGTCAAATTTAAATATGTAGCTGAATATAGTAAAAATAAATAGCCCCACTTATATCTATGGATAAACAATCTAAAAGAAGGTCAAAAAGGAAACACTGGCTTTAAGTGACAAGTATCTGATAGTTTTAACAGATATATACGGAACATTTCATCTATAAGCAGCACAGCACACATTACTCACAAGTGCATATACAACATTCTTCAGGATAGATCATATGTAAGGCCACAAAACAGGTCTTAGTATTTTTAAGAAGACTGGAATCATGTCAAGTGCATTTTCCAAACAATAGAATGAAATAAGAAATCAATTACAAGAAGGAAACTGGAGAATTCACAAATATGTCATTAAACTATATGCTAATGAACCAATGGGTCAAAAAAAAGGAAAAATTAAAGAAAAAATTTTAAAAATCTTGAGACAAATGAAAGTGGAAATACAACATGACACAATTTAAGGGATGTAGCAAAACAAGAAAAGAAGGAAATTTATAGCAATAAATGCCTACCTCAAGATTTAAGAAAAATCTCAAAGTTTATACCTCCAAAAACTAAAGACAGAAGAACAAAGAAAGCCAAAAGTTAGTAAAAGAAAGAAAATAATAAAGATCAGAGTAGAAATAAATAAAGACTAAAGAGACAATAGATAAGATCATGAAACAGATGGTGAAAAGATAAACAAAATTCAGAAACCATTAGCTAGACTCACCAAGAAAAAGAAAAGAGAAGGCTAAAATAGATAAAATCAGAAATGAAGGGGAGAAATTTCAACTGATACCACAGAAATATGAAGGATCATTAGAGAGTAAAATGAACAATTATACACAAAAAATAGGACAACCTGGAAGAAATGGATAAATTCCTAGAAACATACACCCTACCAAGACTGATCATAAAGAAAAAGAAAATGTAAATAGACATACTAGTAAGGAGATTGAATCAGTAATCAAAACCCCCCCAACAAATAAAAGTACTAGACCAGATGATTTCACTGGTGAATTCTACCAAAAAATCTAAAAAATCTTAATACCGATGCTTTTCAAACTCCTCCAAAGGGGAAAAAAAAAGAGGAGGGAACACTTCCAAATTCATTTTATAAGGTCATCATTACCGTGATACACGTACCAGACAAGTACACTACAAGAAAAAGGAAACTACAGGCCAATATCTATGTTTATCAACATAGATGCAAAAACCTTAAACAAAATATTAACTAACTACATTCAACAATACATTTAAAAGACCATTTCACCATGATCAAGTAGAAATTATTGCAGGAATAAAATAAATGGTTCATATTCCCAAGCCAATCAATATGATATACCGCATTAACAAAATGAAGAATAAAATCATATGATCATCTGAATAGATGAAGAAAAAGCATATGACACAATTTGACAACCATTTATGCTAAAAACTCTCAACAAAGTAGGCATAGAAGGAACATACCTCAACATACCTCAATAAAGACCATGGAAGTCCTGGCTAGAGCAAATAGGGAAGAAAAAGAAATAAAAGGCATACAAACTAGAAAGGAAGAAGTGAAACTGTCGCTATTTGCATATGTCATGATACCAGATACAGAAAATCCTAAAGAATTCATCGAAAAACACCCCCTGGTAATCAACAAATTCAATAAGTTTGCAGAATACAAAACCAGTTTTAAAGTCTGTTGCATTTCTATTCACTAATAACAAATTATCAGAAACGTGAATTAAGAAAAGTGTCACATTTGTAATTGCACCAGAAATAAACTTAATCAAGAAGGTGAAAGATTTATAGATGGAAAATTATAAGACACTGAGGAAAGAAATTCAATAAGATAAAAATAAATGAAAAGATATTTTGTGTCCATGAGTAGGAAGTTTAATATTGTTAAAATGTCCGTAGTATCCAAAGCAATATAAAAGTTCAGTGCAATCTCTGTAAAATTTCAATGGCATTTTTCACAAAAATAGAAGAAAGAATCCTAAAATCTATAAGGAAGCACAAAAGACTTCAAATTAATCTAAAGAAAGAAGAACACAGCTGGGAATCATGGTCCCTGATTTTAGCTATATTTCAAAGCAATAGTAATCAAAGCAGTATGGCATTGGCATAAAAACAGACACACACAAGTTCTGTCCAGAAGATATCCAGCCATGTACTATGAAAAATAGAAACATATTGAAGAAGGTATGATACGAGAAACATTGTACATTGGACAATGATGCCTCAGTTCCCGGCACCTTGGGACCTCACATAGTTCTCCCCATCACCATCAGCTGCTCCATTGTTTTTTCCTGAAACTTATCAACAGTCTGAAATCTCCTCCCTTTCAAAGGTTATTTTAGTTTTGGGAAAAGCCAGAAGTCGCAGATTACCAAAGCAGGGATGCAGGGGGAAGGAGTCACCTAAGTGACTTGACTTTTCACCAAAAAACTGCATGGGATGTGATGCATTAGTGGGCATGTTGTCATGATGAAGCTGCCAATCACCAGTTGCCAGTAGCTGTGGACTTCTGAATCATTGACATATTATCCACAGAGGAATGTTCAAGCTTAATGCGAAATTTGATGCAGATTTGTTGCTCTAGTCAGTTGCTCAGGCATTTGAATGCGATGGCCACACAATACACATGCTCACTCAATGGCATCTACTGCCCCCACTGACTAGTACAGTGAAGTCATCATTGTTCACACATGTGCATTCCAGTCCACTCTCCTTGGCTGCCAGGTTGCATCGATGTCCCACAAACCATTCTCATTATATTAACAGTGGCTAGACTTTTCCCAGACAGACCTCGTAGACCAATGCAACAGAGCAGAGAACACAGAAATAAAGCCATGTACATATATACAATTAGTTTATGACAAAGTAGACAACAACATACAATAGGAAACACAGTCTCTTCAATAAATGCTGTTGGGAAAATTGGACAGCTACATGCAAAGAGTGAAACTGGACCACTATTTTACGACACACACAAAAATGAAATAAAAATAGATTAAAGACTTGAATGTAAGAACTGAAACCATAAAACCTCTAGAAGAAATCATAGGTGGTAAGATCCTTGACATCCTGTCTTGGGAATGTATATATTTTTTGTATTTGACACAAAAAGGAAAGGCTACAAAAAGCAAAAATAACAAAGTGAAACTACATCAAACTAAAAAGCTGTACAACAAAGGAGATGAAAATATTTCAAATCTTATACCTGATTGGAAGCTAATATCCAAAAAATAGATTTAAAAAACTCATGCAATTCAATAACAAAAAATCAATCCAAGTAAAAAATAAGCAAAAGATATGAATAGACATCTTTTCAAAAAACACATACAGATGGCCAACAGGTCTATATCAAAATGGCTCAATATCACTAATCATCAGGGAAATATAAATCAAAACTACAACGAGATAGCACTTCACACATGTTAGAATGGCTATTATCAAAAAGACAAGAAATAACAGGTGCTGGCAAAGGATGTGGAAAAAAGGGAAACCTTTTGCACTGTTGGTGGGAATATAAACATAGTCACTATGAAAAACAGTGTGGAGGTTCCTAAAAAATATTAAAAATAGGACTATCATAGGATCCAACAATTCCACTTCTTGGTATTTATTTGAAGAAAATGAAAACAAAAAATGGGCAAAGGACCTGAACAGACACTTCTCCAAGGAGGACATACAGAGGGCCCAGAGGCACATGAAGGGATGCTCAGCATCACTAGCCATCAGAGAGATTCAAATTAAAACCACAATGAGATACCACTTCACACCAGCCAGAATGGCCATCATAAATCAACAAACAAGTGCTGGCATGGATGCAGAGAAAGGGGAAGCCTAATGCACTGTTGGTGGGAATGCAGACTGGTGCAATCACTGTGGAAAACAGTTTGGAATTTCCTCAGAAAACTAAAAATGGAATTGCCTTTTGACCCATCAATTCCACTGCTGGGGTTATACCCTAAGAATCCCAAAACACCAATTGAAAAGAACCTATGCACCCCAATGTTCATGGCAGCACAATTTACAATAGCCAAGAACTGGAAGCAACCTAAGTGCCCAACAGTAAATAAGTGGATCAAAAAACTGTGGTACATTTACACAATGGAATACTACACAGCAGAAAGGAAGAAGAAGCTACTACCCTTCGCAACAGCATGGATGGAACTGGAGAGCATTATGCTAAGTGAAATAAGCCAGCTGGTGAAAGATAGATGCCATATGATCCCACCTATAAGTGGAAACTAATCAACAAAATAAACGAGCAAGCAAAATATAACCAGCAACGTTGAAATAAAAAACAAACACACAGTAACCAGAGGGGAGGAGGGAGGGGAATGACAGGGGAAAGGGAGCAGAAGGGTCATCAAGGCACGTGCATAAAGGACCCATCAGCAAAGCCATATGGGGGAAGGACTGAGGGCAGGAGATGGGGAGGGGTGGGGCTGTGGAAAGTGATGGCGGGAAAATATTGACAAAAACAAACTAAAAACAAAGTGGTCAGGGGGAGGCTGGGAGTAGTGTGGGAAATTAGGGAGCCAAAGAACTGGTGTGTGCCGCCCATGGACATGGATTAAGAGGTGTGGGGATATGGGATGGGGTGCAGGACAGAGGGGATATAGGGGGAAAAAGTGGGACAACTGTAATAGCATACTCAATAAAATATACAAAAAAAAAGTCATGGGAATATAATATACAGTATGAGGAATATAGCTAGTAATACTGTATTGCATATTTGAAAGTTGCCAAGAAAATAAACCCCCAAAAATATTTTTTGTAACTATGCAGGGTGACAGATGTTAACAAGACTTATTATGGTGATCATTTAGCAATGTATACAAACATCGAGTCATTATTTTATACACTTGAAACTAACAATATTATATGTCAGTTATACCTCAATAGAAAAAGGAAAAATAGCAATGTAGTTTTCCAAATAGTACTCACTTGGTATCTTGGACTTTGCTAGGCTTAATGAGGGAATTCAGGGAATATTTCTAATTTCTATTTTGAAATGCTTTATAAACTGAGGTTTAGAAGCTGATTTACCAAATGAAAAAAACAAGTCCCAGAGGAGTTAAACATTTGCCCCAAATAAGACAATTAAAATGTAAATTCCAGAGTATGAACCCAATCTGAATTCAAACCCACAGCCCTCATTATTGAGTTCACTGTTTAAGGTCCCTTGAATCAAAATGGAAAAAAGAGAAACCGAGCACGTAAGGGAGAAGTAGAGCCTCAGAGTGGGAAATTTTAAGTATGATAAACTGTTTTTCTTATTGTGCTCATCCTTCTACTAGAAAAGTATTTCCAGTTACCTTATAACTGAAAATAAATTCCAACGCCTTCAAATGCATTTTAATGAACTTATTTACCAAAAATAATAGTAATACATAGTATGCATATCTGTCAGTTTGTTCTATCCTTAGCTTTAAGCACAATCAAATCTGCGTATCTGAGTCACTTTGTGCAGAAATTCATGTTGTCCTCATAACTCCTACATATTTTTCTTGGGCAATGGACAGTGGTGAGGGGTTTCATATAATCCTCCACAGATGTACAGTATGGGAGATACTCTAAAATTAACATCGGTGATGAAACTGTATAAAAACTGTGAGTATGAAACTTAGTATTTCCCAGTGCACAGCTGTATATGCCATGCAGGGACATGTTTGGATCACCTGGAAACATAATGCATGGAGAATCTACAGATAACCTTAGACACGAAACTTAAGCGAGTTACTTTGGCATCATCATCTCAGTCAACCAGTGAAACTAACTAGCATCCACTATATGTTCTGGAGCAATTAACACACACTGTTTTGAGCAGTTAGAGATGATCCTTTGGGATCATATGATAAAGTGATCTAAATAAGAATTAAGTAGTTAACTCTTGTGACAAAATAAGAGTTAAATATTATGATATAGATTCCGGCAGGGGTGGGGGGGATAGTGTTTTATTCTAAGGAATAACTTAAGTTATTTGAATAAAGGTTTTTTGTATCTTCAGTTACTCATTTGTTGCAGACCATTTAGAGTGTAAGTTAACTGAAAATTCATTTTATCGAGTCAACTTTTAAAGTACAATTAATAATTTACATTTGAAAACATTCATTGTATACGAAAAACAAATTAGCTCAAGAGCTCCCCAGCTTGCACTTCATCTGCTCAGTGGAGAGCCTGTTGGCCTCAGCTCCTGCAGGGGGTTTGCAGGAGACCATCCTCCTAAGCTCCCAGTAATCACTGGGTATCCTCCGGAATCAGCCTTAATTTAAGCATGAAGGAGAATTAATGCCGAGGTTCCCTCCATCTCCAAAGCTTTGAGCTATTTAATCATTGCTTTAGCTCTGCCCAGGGCAATCAGCACATCAGTGCTGTGACTCATTCGTTCCTGGGTGAGCTGAGTCTGGTGTGAACCTGGGTGGGATGAGGGCTTAATCACACTCTTTTCCACAGCAGAAACAACCCGTGTGTTTTGTCTTTTGTACTGCCTGAGATCATGGTTGACCTATTGACCTGAAGAATAAAAACTTCCAATACGAATTGCTGAATCATGTAATGCTTAGTCTCTCCTTTTCTCTCCATCTCTTTACATTCTTTATTGGTGAAGGTAAGACATCTCAAATACCTGTGACATTATTATTTTCATTCATGAAAATAAGATTTTTTTCTCGTTTGTTTTTTCTTATAGCCTAGATTGCCTTAATTTCTGTTCTGAATATAAATGGACTACCCAGTTTTACGTCAATACCACTGTTGAACTATAGAACTACTTTATGTTGCCGCGTATAATGCGTACTTTTTTGCCAAAAATTTTGAGGGAAAACGATGCGTGTTATTCATGGGTAGTACCAATTCCATATCTATATAAATGTTTTTAATTCTTTTATTTATGCTTATGCATTAAAAGTGCAACCGTAGACAGCAATAATGATATCCATATACAAAATAATACCCTGAACTATGATAATCAGTTTTTATTTCTAAATATAATTAAAAAATTGAATTAAAAAATTAAAATAAAAGGTTTTTTTCCTGAAAGTTTGGGACAAAAATGCTGGGGTTCATTATACATGGGAGTGCATTATACTTGGTGAAATACAGTAGGTCAAGTCATATAATTGGCAGCTAAATCTTGCCTTCAAGGTTTAATAATGAGGATACCTAGCCACTCTAAAAATTTGGGCACATGTTATTAAGAGGCATATGTTAATTTCCCAACATAGTACAACGATATTCTATACTTCGTTTGTAAATAATCTGATGTTCTGTACTCAGATTGCAATTTAATCCTTTGTAATTTAAACTTTAAACTTTTGATATGTAATGACAGTGCATTTCACATTTACCTGACACTGTCATAAACTACCTATATTATTTAAATCCTCCCCAAAATTCCTATGAGGTAAATTTTTGTAATCTTCATTTAATAAATTTTAAAAACCAAGACTTTTTTACTTTATAAAGTCTGTCCAGGCACAAAAAGCAAGTAAGTGATAGACAATAGCATGAAGTTCAGGTCAGCCTGCGTCCACACCTTACCACACGAACCGGCAGTATACGCGGTTTACTTCACAGAAAGTCCTACTGAACAAAAACTGTGAAAGGGTTTAGGTTGTCTCTGAAATGGCAAACTTCTCTGAAAACCGAAATATAGTTTTTGTGAATCTGAGGTAACCCATCAAGAGTTTTTGAGAGTTTAGGTCAACTATAATCTTCAAGGGCCAGATCTTTAACTGAGTCAAAGTTTTTCAGAATCTATGATAATTCTGTGATGGCCAACACAGTTGAAATGATGAGGTGTGCTGAAGTTCTTTAGTTGTACTCGGGAAATTCTTTGTCTAATGTGAAACTACAATTTTATAACATAAATATGGTTCTGTGATCTATTAATTCATGCATTGTCAAATGGGAATCCTGGTGAATGTTTTAGTCATGATATTTCTCAACGTAAGTTTTCAGATATTAAGCAGTCTAATTATTTTCAAGCGTATATACATGCAGTAACAGCAACAGGAGTATAATTTTAGAATTAGGCTATTTTCACATTAGGTCTGTAGCAAAGACTTTGGAACACACTTGAAATGCGGAACTTGTAAAAACATTTAGCAAAAACGAAATACAGTGGTGTCTACACCCACAGTTTTAATGGAGAATTCCCAAAAGCATTTTGAAACTTCCACATAGTTGGACACTTTCTCCCATGCATAATTATTGTTTAATTCTATCAGTTTCACACTCTGATTGTTTTTCTCCATAGCAAAGTATCCTGAAAGAATGAGGTGTATACTCACCTCATTAAACTTAACTACTTTTTTTAGTGTTTATATTTGCATGATCTCTTTTCTGTATAGTTATTGCCCATGTATGTATACACACACACACACACACACACACACAGTATTTTGCCATGTATAATAATCTCCCATGTATAATGTACACCCATGTTTTGGTGCTAATTCCCATGTATAATGTGCATCCTTATTTTTCCCTCAAAAATTTGGGCAAAAAATGTTCATTATACATGGCAAAAAAACATATATATGCCTTCACATACAGCAAAGTGGAAGTGTGTATATGAAATGGTCATTCTGATTCATGGTATGGGCCACAGACAGCCCTCGCCGAGCTGCCACTCTGACACTGTCTTCAGGTCCCAAAAGAACTGGAAGCTTTAAATTTTTCACATCTTCTCATCTTACTTCATGTATAGACTCAACTAAAACAATGACTAAGAATAATGGACTACCCTATGAAGAATACCGCTATGAAGAGTCAGCAATTAGTGCTGCTGTTTGCATTCCTGTTTGGGAGGCCACAGAGTCCTTGATATAAGCAATAACCTACCTGATTGTGTCTAAGAAACACTAAGGACAGCCTTTCCACTCAGCCTTAGTCTACCTTGGGATTTGTGGGTTTATGGTTAATTGCAACCAGGTAGAGAACTATGGGTGGATTGAATTCACTTGAGTAGCCACAGAAAATTTAAACGTCTGTATTGTTGGGGAAAAAAAGAGGGGGTATGCAGATATACTGATATAACAAAAATGTCAAGGCTGCCCCAAACCAAAAGAAAAACATATGTGTAATTGGGCTATTCACGTGATCTCAAACAAATCACGCTGTGACCTATGTGTCTTTCCCCACCTTTGGAGAAAGAAAAAAGCTGACAGCATAACATTCAGTTATGATAATCTATTGTTTCATTTTAATTATTTAACAATTTAATCATGACCTGTGCTAGCAACACAATTATTTAAACTGCTACTTTGAGAAAGATTGATTTTCCCTAAAACATGTGCTTATTCTTGTCATCACTCCTTTCTTATTCCAACGCTTGAAATTCTAATGAAAAGATGTATTTTTAAGTGTTCTTGTCCTTGGAAGAATATCAGTAGGTTCCCAGTGAATCCCTTACAG
>PVJD01014025.1:0-31013 GCA_004026545.1 Mormoops blainvillei | reverse complement strand
TCTTCCTTCCTCCCTCCCTTCCTCCCTCCCTTCCCTCCTTCCTTCCTTCCCAAACATAATGATCCTAGATTTTTTCTATGAAATGTTTGAAAAGTATCACCTGACACTAAGAATTTGCCATATGCTTTTCTTTTCATATTTCTTCTTTTAAATGTATTTTTTTATATTTTTTGTTATTTTATTCATTATGCTATTACAGTTGTCCCATTTTTTCTCCCCTTTATCCCCTCCACCCTGTACCGTATCCCATCACCACCCCCCCTTAGTCTATGTTCATGCCTATGGGTTGTACATATCAGTTCTTTGGTTTCTCAATTAATATACTATTATGAACCTCCCCTATGTGTTTTGTTTTGTTTTGTCAATGTTTTCCCACCACCACTTTCCTCAGCCCCACCCACCCCCACCTCCCACCCTCGGTCATTTCTAATCCACAAATTGCTGCATTATTCTCTGGGCCTGACTGTTCTCTGGAATGTCTAATGAATTCTTAGAGCCTCTTATAAAACTGAAAAAATGACTTAGAATAGGGAAAGGGCTACAATATTCATTTTTTCTTTATTTCCATGGAGAGTACCAGAAAATAAACCTTGTCAGCCAGCTACCTTAGTTTACATACCTAGACAATACATTGATTTAAAAAACAGAGTCCAGTTTGAGTAAGTATAGTTGACAGTCGTGTATAGTTGTCACTACCAATCTGAAGAAAATGAATTATGATTGACTAATTTAATGTCTGTAAGAAATTGGAACATGGAATATAGACAAAAGTAGAATTCTTATTAGGGTATGACTAAGATTTTATATATTAAATCTTTGTAGGAAAAAGAAATTAATTTGCACCTTTTTTATTGTATATAAGAAACCTAGAAAATCGATTGATATGAAAGATCATATTATATACTATGCATAATGGCGTAGTAACCTGTAATTAGATGTGTACAACAGAAACATATTCTATTTACAATTTAGAAACAAATACAAAAATATATTGTGATTGTGTGTGTGGGGTTGCACATACAAATCTATGGATTTTAGTTAGGTTACAAATAATGTGTCTCGCAGTAAAACCAAAAATAAAAGAATTCATTGGTAGATTTTACTGCCTCATGTGCGTAAGAATGGTGACATTGTGCATTCTAGATATGTGCTTGGTAAATTGAATTTTCTCCCCACAGACTTGATGACAGAATAAACACTTATGTGTTTAACAAAGATTTTATAAAGGCTGACTCAATAGTTTTTGTTTCTGTGAGGTTACAGTAAACAACTGCAGGCTCTGGCATACGGAGAACATAGAAATGAATCCCAGCTTTGTTATTCCTATCCCATGTCACCTTGTGTTTCAGCCTCCTTCTATAATCAAACATGCTAATGATGGTACCAATTTACGCATTCTATTCCTCACAATGTTATGTGAATTAGGGATAAATATATATCATAACTAATCACGTACTATGTTATATGGAGGTTTAGGAAATCCAGTAGATTGTTTTTGTGGTTATTATTGTCTTCAGTCCCTGAGCATGTTTAGGAAACAAATTTAAAGTAACATTAAATGTCAATTGCATAAATCTAGCCTGTATGACGTGGCAGTTATTTTCTTGACATTATTCCCCGATGAAAGCTTAATCACTAGCAGTAAATCGGATATGCAAATTACTGTCTGGCAACAGCCTAAAGATTCCCTATCCTTTACCAGAAGAAGGAGCATAGGGATGAGAATAAATGGGAAGTGGAAAATGTAAGAAACTCAGGACTAATTTCTTTACACTTTCTTACATCACCAAGTTTATATAAAGAAAAGCATTTTGTAAAGGATGTAAAGACACATAAAATTGAACAATCATCTGTGAAGTCTGTTTGCTTCTCACACATTCCACAGCATGACAAACACTTGGCTGTTTGAACGCTGGGTAGATAGTTAGGTATTTAATAAAAAGAACATGAACTAATGGGCATAGCTTTGATTTGCAAGACAGAGGCTACAAAATTTAGTAACAGGTCCACTGGACAGGTATGCATTAAAAGAAGGGTTAACTCACCTTACCTCCTGTGTTTTCTTATGCATGATATAAACTAGTATTAAAATATTATTATTTTCTGCTAGAATAGAACATTTTGTGAGTATTTATTGGAAATGTCAGAAAGATTTAAAAGGAAGGCTTAGATATAAAGTAAGGGTTTTGCAAATTAATTACTTAATTAAAGTGGTTAGCCCTGGCTAGTGTGGCTTGGTAGATTGAGCACCAGCCTGCAAACCAAAGGGTCGCTGGTTCAATTCCCAGTCAGAGCACATGCCTGGGTTGCAGGCCAGGTTCCCGGTGAGGGTGCTCAAGGGGCAACCACATAATGATGTTTTTCCTCCCTCTCTTTCTCCCTCCCTTCTCCTCTGTCTAAAAATAAATAAATAAAATCTTTGAAAAAAATAAATAAAGTGGTTAGATAATTTTGTCTTGGTATAAAAGGCTGAGATTTATAAAACTATATCCCTTTAACCATTCTGAGCCAAAAGCCCACTCCTAAATGTCTGCAAAGCACAGGTCTTCTGCCACAGCCGTTAGGAGAACACAGCAGTTTGGGTGCAGCGGAAGTGTTGGATCTGTTAGGACCCTTGGCGCTCTCATCTCAATTATTCCAGAAACTCGTGGGGTGAGGATGGAACAATCATTTATCTCCTTCCCGCTCTCTCGGCTTCTTCTTTTTATAATAAAATAATTGAATTACATGGCCTTTAAGGTCTTTTAAACCTGTTTCTTGTGGATAAACGGCGATTACTGAGACATATTGCTGCTGTCTAGGGAAAATAAAATGGCCCCTGGTTTAAAAAATACTGGTCTGTGTCCAATATTCCTTATAGATTAAAATATTTCTAGATTAAAATATTTCTTCA
Source organism: Mormoops blainvillei (assembly GCA_004026545.1). Lineage (NCBI taxonomy): Eukaryota > Metazoa > Chordata > Mammalia > Chiroptera > Mormoopidae > Mormoops > Mormoops blainvillei. The sequence goes on along the minus strand of PVJD01014025.1, from coordinate 28,120 downwards.
GGGTATACTAAATAGCTTGATATCATTACATCGTTTTCAATAAAAAATAGTAATAATAATTGGTGTAATGGTTTATTTCTTCTCCTTTTTGTATGCAAACTACTACAAGAAGTAAAAATAAACCCCATAAAGCATTGAGGAATTTTTCATTAAAATTATGAAATTATACCACAATAGAGATGACATTGTCAAAGAGAAACTATTATTTATAGTAATTACTAGTAAGACAAAATTTCAATTCTTACTAGTAAGGTTTTTGACAATTTTAAAATATTTTAGAGATTTTTATTCTTGAATAAAATAAAAAAATGAAATTCAAGGGGAAGAATAGTCATCCTGATATCTTCAATTTATAATTTTTTATATTTTTCAGTTCACTTACTTAAAAATGACTAGGTTTTTTAAAGCTGGGCAGAAATCAGTATTAATATTTGTATTTTAAAAATGAAGAAATTGAGATTTAGCATTACAGAGCTAGAAAGTGACAAAGATGTGAGTTATATCAAATGCCCAAAGTCTAGTGATGACTATGTGTTAAATAAGTACTAGAAATCAGTTTCAAGAATATGAATGAAGTCGATTCTTAAAAGCTCAATTTTTGTGCCTATGTGGCCTCCTTTTCATCTCATATGTGGCTGTTCTGCTCTTTTTTCTGAAAACAGACATTTTGTATTAACAAGAGAATTAACTTTTAATCAAGGGCACTAAAAGAGGATGAAGACAGGCAAAAAGAGACAAACCATTTAAATGTGTCTCAGAAGTACAATATATTAACACCTTTTCCTTCTTTTCTTTTTGGGCTTTCTTAATCAGTGCCATAGTCAGTAGTGTGAACTTAGAAGGACCTTTTAGATCATAATTTATATTTTTCCAAAATATATAAGAAACTGTAAAATGCTTTTATAGGCCAATAAATATAATTATTTATCATAATTTTTAACAGTTATTTTGAAGGGTGCAAAGCTGTACTGCCTACACAGATTTTTTAAGTTATTTTATTTTCCTGGTTATAAAACTAATACATAATCATTTCAGAAAAAAAGAACTATAAGAAGTCAATCATAATCTAAACATAATAAAGTGTCCAGACATATTTATCTCTATTTTTGGTCAATATATCATTACCTAATTATTCAATATACACCCAAACAAGGACAAATTGAAAGAACGTTTATGATTTCCTTGCTAACTCAAGAACATTTATTTCTATCTGGTAAAAATGTCAAATTCAAATGAACCATTTCCATATTTTTGGATATTCAGTTTTCTTCCATTAAAAATTATCTCTAGTGTTTAAATTAATTTATTTCTATATATCTTAAGATAAGCCAGACAGTAAAAGACAATTACCATATGATCTCACCTATAAGTGGACCTAATCAATAAAAAAAACAAGGAAGCAAGATAGAACCAAAGACATGGGAATAAAGAACAAACTGACAGTGACTGGGGGAGAGGGAAGGGGGATAACAGGGGAATGAAAGGGAAGGACCAAGTCAAGGAACATGAATAAAGACCCCATGGACAAAATGGACAAAGACAGTGTGGGTCGAGAGAGGACTGAAATTGGAAGGTGAGGGATGGGTAGGGTAGGGGAGAGTAATGAGAGGAAAATGGGGACAACTATAAGTGAACAACAATAAAAATATAGAATTTCTCAAAAGGAAGACAGAACAGTGTGAAATTTTAATATTAACCTATGAATTAAATTTTGATTACATTGTACTAAATGTCAAAAATCATTAGACTAAATTTCACATTTTAGACAAACATGATAAAATCTTATAATTGAAAAATTGTTCTGTATTGACTTAAATTTCTCAGAATTTGAAAAGAAAACAAAACCCTACTTTCCCCACAGAAACTCTATTTCCCATTTTGTATAAACCTGAAACTTTAATTGTATAGAAGGAACCAAAGAACAATTAATGTCTATACTCATTGAAGGTGAAAGGCAGAAAGCTGGAATTACTAGGCAGAGTAGAGTAGAGAAGAAATGACTTGAAAAGGATGATCAACTTGAAATCTGCTATTGAATGATAAGATCTTTCCACTATCTGCTCCAAAATTCCCCAAGTCACAATTATAACACAACAGTACCAAATCTGAGCATAATACTTTAGAAAAAAAGTGCTAACTCCAGAACAATTGCCTCGTATCTACTGGTATTTGGGGATTACTTATTAATGAATTGTAATCTGATGCCATCAGTCTTCTTAAAAGCACTAGATAGTGATAATAAATTGGAGTTAAAGACAAAGGAAATTTATTTTTTCTAAAATTATACTTTCCAAGTATTATATACAAAGTTAAACTCAAATTGATTGTGAGGAAGGAATGAAGACATTTTCAGCTTTTTAATAACTCAACCAATTTACATTCCATTTATTTTATTTTTTATCATTTTTTAATCTTTATACTACATTTTAATTGAATTTTTAGGGGTGAAACTGGTTATCAAAATTATACAGGTTTTAGTTGCATAATTTTACAACACATCATCTGCACACTATATTGTGTGCTCACCACCCCAAGTCAAGTCTCCATCTATCACCAAGGTAAATGTAAATGTATATTCACCCACTAATTTACTTTAGGAGTTACTATAATGTATGTATAAGCATAGAAAAAAGAGGACTACATGAAATCTAGCAACCAGAAGATTCAACCTAGAAGAACATAGGCAGATTTTCCGGGTTACAGCTGCATACTTAGCTTAAAAAGCAATAAATCTACATCATAGTCCTGTGACAAATGTGAAAGTGAAATCTTTCCAAAAAATACAACAGCAAATTTAGAATAATTTTTATTTTGAACTGTTATTTATAAGTATGTGGGAATAGTTGAATTTTTAAACAATACAGTAATAGGTATATGAAAACTAAACAAACTTAAAAAACAGTTAAATAATTTTTAACTGTAGGAATTCAGAATTTTGTACAAGAAAGGAAATGTAATCATACTATACTTTTAATCTCAGAAGTGAACTTATTTTACATTAACTCTCATACAAACACTGACTAGCAAGATAGGGTAAACTTGGAATGTAAATGACATTAAAAATGTTAAGGACAAGAGGAAGTTGAGGTAGGGAATGAGAAATGAGTTAAAGCCTCAACTATAAGAGAACCATAAGATAGAGCAATGTGACACCTGCATTCTGCTGCTAAGATTCTTTTCAATCATTAATAGCCCTGGGTTTAAATAACAGGTTTTTAAATCTCTAAAACAAATTAATAAAAGGTTTTTAGTGATATATGTCTCTTCGAGATTACAGGACCCTTGCCAGAACTATCTTGTATGCTTCTTGTATTCTACCTGGAGGCAAGACAAGAAATGTGCAGGGTGACATACAGAGTTCAGGCCTGGGCTGAACTCTCTCTTCATCTTCTAATGAGAGTGGGGAATATTTTCTAATCCCTGACCTGAACAACCACTGCACCTGAATTTTCATCCACAATGGAGAAGCATTACCTGTAATGAAAAAAATAGACTAAATTTTTAGTCTCGTTTTGATGAACTAAGATATTTTATATAATGTAGTGAATGTAATGGCTTTTTTTAGAACAAAGGAAATACCTTAGAGTTTGTAACAGCAAGAAAGTAGTGTGGTGGTGCCTTGAGGGAAGGAGGTGCAAAGTCTAAGTGGAGATGGGAAAGGGGGTGAACAGGGACATGTGTAATAGTGTAAAAAAGAAGTTAAAATATTTATACAGCCTAGATTATACATAATAAATAATCTCATACTTTCAAAAAATTAATAAAATACAGAGAAAACTCTAATTACAAACTGAGAAATGAAGACTTTAAAAGAAACATAATTTTGTATACCACAAAAAACATAATTGGAAAATCTTGCTTTTAAAAAGTTACCTTATTATGATTAATAAAATATAGTTAATAAAATGCATAAAATATGTGTTGGGGTATCCATACTAAAATATTATAAACTAGCTCCTCATAATGATAGCTCTATATTTAGTGAATTTTCATCAGTCTGTATATGTGTCAGCTAAATAATTTGCATACTTAAAAGTCCCTGAGTACTCATAAACAGGATCAATTTTAATGCCTGAAATAATTCTAAAAGCAAAATCATATTAAGAGAACATTATAAACCTTGCCCAAAATCCGCAAGAGGGGCTCTTTCCAACGCTCTTGCAGAGCCTCATTCTTTGAGTTTGCAATCTTGGGTTCCAAATGAAAATATTGTTTACTTGAAACTAGGCTAATTAAATATGGATTGCAGTTTGCAGAGTGGTGGGTTTCCCACATTTTGACACAATTCCTAGTGTTACAGACACGAGGGAAAGAAACAGTGAGGGAAGCAGAGCAATGTGTCAAACATTTCTCATAAATTTTTAAAATAAAGATTCCTTTATTCCATTGTAGGTACAGCTTAACATGCCATTTTATATTTGGATGAATTTCTAAGGCTTGAGAATGAAATAGGGAGATTCAAATATCTGCGTTTCCTTAAAACAGAAACCTAAAAGAAATCACCTAATCAAGGCTGTTGTCAATGATTTGATACTTAACATCTCTTCAAATTGTTAGAAAGTCATTAATAATGCATTTCTATATAACAGAGAACTTGGAATTGAATGGATATCAGAGTTAAAAAATAATACACTGCAGCTCAACTGTATGACTACTTCCACATTTACAACATTTGTTGCGCATTTACTGTGTATCCTGAGTGGTTATTGGCACTATGGTTAGGGCAGTGAGCAAAAGTCAACCCGGCCCCTGAACTTGTAGTCTATTGGACAACTGGTCTACAGTATCTGCAGTTGCTGACAGACATTGGAACAGTAGTCACTGATAAATATTTTGAGTCTAAATCAGTAAAACTGAGGCACGACACAGGTCATCCTTGCTAATATAAAGTTTCTAAATCTGTACTTGTCCAAGTTACTTAAACCTACTGGTGTATTGCAAATACCCTTTGCTCCTTTATTAAAATAATAAGATTTATGCAACTAATTATATTCAGATTTTCTGCTTTCGTTGTCCCACTGGATGCTCAGAAGTAACATATTTAGTTTCAGAAAACATAATAGTCACACATCTGAGTAAAATTCTCTTTTCACTCATGATTTTGGCAATTATTGATACCAAACTGGACAAGAGAAACAAAAGAATACAATAATAGTTGAATAAAAATTACTGAATGTTATTATATTTAAATATAGTTGATAAAGAAAAATGAATTTGAGAACTACTTTATTTTAGATAATTTATTTTTCCAATAACAGGAGACAGTTCTTAAATGATACCTGCAATTCAGTGGTTCTTAGAGAAGTGGCTTCTATGGAGACATTTAGGATTATCTGGAAACTTTGTTCATTATCAAAACAGGGACAGAAGGGGAGATATTACTGATTTCTGGTCGGTGAAGGAGTACTGCTATCTTGTATAATATACAGAACACCCCCCTGTATATAGAATTACCTGGCTCAAATTGCCAGTAGAGTCAAAATTGAGAACACCTGCACTAAAGTCATGATGCAGCAAACATTCTCCTTGGTGTTAGCCAACATGTTGAAAACTTATGCCCACATAAAAAGCCACACATGGGTGATTAGAGCAGATATATTTATTTATAATTGCCAAAATGTGGATGCCACCAAGATGACTTTCGGTAGGTGAATGGATAAACTGTGGCACAACCAGAAAATGGACTATTATTCAGTGATGAAAAAGAAGTGAGCAAATAATAAAGACACGAATACACATGGCAGAAACTTAATTTACATTGCTAAGTGAAAAAAGCCTATTGGAAAAGGCTACAGAGGATATGATTTAAATTATGTGCCATTCTGAGAAAGTAAAAACTCTGGAGACATCAAAAAGATAAGTGGTTGCCAGGGTTCAGGGAGAGGTAAGAATGAAGAGGTGGAGCACAGAAGATTTTTAGGATGGTGAAGCACAGCATAATGGTAGATACATATCACTATACATTTGTCCAAATACATAATAGAATGTAAAACACCAAGAGCAAACTCTATGGGAAACTGTGGACTTTGGGTGACTATAATGTATCAATGTGTATTCATCAATTACAGCAAATGTACCACTCTGGTGGGGGGTGTTGATAATGGAGGAAGTTATGCATGTGTAGGAGCAAGGGGTATAACAGGAAATCTCTTCACCTTTCCCTCGGCTTTGCTGTGAACCTAAAACTGTTCTAATAAAAAGAGGGAAATAATTCCAGGTAATATCCTAAACACAGAATAAAGTAACCTAATCTGAAGGTTTATTTAGGATTTTTCCAGCCTGATATAATTATACTTTAATAGCATATATACTTATTGATGGTGTAACACTGGGAAATTGTAACCCACCCACCATTCTTTTGACATTGTTTCTGTAAGTGATGACTCTGACTAATATGTAGCTTGTAGATGAACAGCATATTTGTATAAGAATCCTAGGAACTAACTTCAAAAGATATAGGCTGGCTTTCAGACATCTCAGCTCCAGATTTGCTGAACTTCAGCCTTGAAACCAGGATAACCTGAAGCCGGATGACTAAACAGGATGGTGCACACGGGACCATCACTTGCCTTACTGGAATGAACTGTGCTCATCTGCATGTAGAGAACTTTGCAACCCCCTCCCTTGATCTCTTTGATCTGTTCCCCTCCTTCTCCTTATAAAAACCTCTGTGTCCAATGAGAGGTGCAGATGGGTTTTGGGATGAGAGTCCCCCATCTTTCCAGAAAGATGGGCTTTGTGGCATAATTCTCTTATCTTCCAGGTGGTCTACACCTGAAAATAACCCACTTTCCTTTACATTAGCACCTGCCTCTTAAGAATTGGCTTTTATAGTGGCAGGACCTGCTTTCTGTCACAATGGTGTAACATGTTTCCCTAAACTGATTTTAAGTCCTAGTAATTGTGTGTGAATGCCCATGTGTGTTTCTGTTTGTATTCATATGTCTACATTAAAGCTGAAGATCAATACATTTGTAGCAAAAACTTTTACTTTAGTTTACTATAGGAATATTCAAGAGCAACAGTGAAATGCTGGTGGAAAATGGAGTCACTGATCCCTCAACCAAACTGACAAGAAATCATTAATTATTTCCTATTGAAACTGTGCTTTTTTTTTTTCTTGCTTTCTTCCTTCCCTCTCTCTCTCTCTTTCACCATCCATGTCTTGAATTGCTTAGGTATTGACTCAACAGTTTCTTGTATCACACCTAGTTTGAGAGCATATTTTTGATATTTTGTAATGTTAAATATCATGATCATCACATTATTTTCAATACTCCTTTAATGCAGCAAAATTAAAAAGTAAAGGTGCTACACTTAAATTATTAAACAAAAAGAGTTATGTTATCTGGAGTCAGAGGAATTTGTGAGGCAAATGTGACAAAGTAATATGTCATTTCTGTTTTATTATGATATGTGCGTATATAAATAAGGAAAATTATATTCCAATTGATTCTCAGATTAAGCAATAATACAATCTTGCTGTTCAACAATGCGATGATCTTATTCTAAACAAGATAAATTATAAGACAAAATATAATAAACCTGCAGTCCAAATAAAGCCCTGTGAAAACATCATTTCCTTATTATGTTATGAGTAATTTATACAAAGTAGCTCCATACAAATTTTGGAAAACACTGTATTTTCTAAAAACAAAAAGATTTCAGCTAATATGGTTAGGCATATATTTCTCCACAAAAGGATACGAAGAAAGAAAAATAAACAGAAAGAATAGAGAGTTGCATGTGTCATTATTATCACTAGTTTAATTGTCTAAAAATTAGGAAATTTTCAGGTCTTGCCTACATGGAATTATAGTATTAGAGTGATTTGAAGATAATGTAAATGCTAGTATATAGGTCATGAATGTTTGTAGATGTTTTAATATATTATAGAGCCATACAAAGTAGCACTAAGAATTTTAGTCTTTAAAAAAAGGGAAAGAAAGAATAAAAAGAAAACAAAGGTTAAAATAACATGATGTGAAAATATGACATTCCAAAATTGAATAGAGAATTTAATGTTGTTTCTAAAAAATTACTAAGAAATTAATTACAGATATTTATAAGAGGGCACTATAACATATGAATAAAGACTTTAGAAGTTAATATACATTTTCTAAGAAAAGCAAATTTATTTTCTCGTGAAGAAAGAGAGAGTGCAAAGGAGAGGGCAAAAAGAATATATTAATATATTAATCAGTAGACAAGAATGTACCAAGTGCCTCCTCTATAAAGGGTAGCAGTAGGCACATGGCAGAATGTTTTATTCTGAGAATCACCAGGACAGAGATGTTATTATTTATCATTGCAATTCGATGTTATCAAAAGTTAATAAGGGATAAACAATCAAGTATATGTATTGAATGATTAAGTGGATTGGTGGTTGAGAGGATTAATTTTGTAAAAGTGTTGAATTAGCAGTGAACACATTAGGTTTGAGTTTGAGTTCTACTACTAAATTGTTTCCAAGTCTTCGAAGGTTACTATACATATTTTGCCTCGATTTCCATTTAAAATGCATTGATTGCACAAGATATATCTGAGGATTTACAAAAGTTTAGATTCCATTCGGTTGGACCATAAGCTATTACTGATTCTGTCAGTCAAGTATCAGCAAGATAAATTAATAAAAAATTAATAATAAAAAGGGGAAATATTTTAATATGGTAGATAATTTCATAGGTTTCATGTAATAGTTAGAAAGTAATTTATTCTGCCCAATAAAAATTCCAACAGGCTATTTCATAGATATTGATAAATTGATTCCAAAGTTTATAAAGTAAAAAAAAAGGCCAAAATTAGCCGATATAATACAAAAAAATAAAAACTTCACAAATATATGTATGCATGTTTATTTTTATGAACTCTTAGGTATACTGTTGACTTTGTTTATGTTTACTTTGCATACATGTGCATATATGTATACACATATATATGTTTATAGTTTATATTACAAGGCAGCACTACAACAGGTGCTAAAGATAAAGAAATGAATACAAGGTGGCTCTAAATTTGAATTCATGTATTCTCCTTCGAATGTTATCATAGTGTAGAATGTTATGGTGATACATGAACAGCATGGTGGATCTGGTAGGGCTGAATAATCTTCAAAGAATGTTTAGGGATTGTTTGGAGTTTTCTACACAACTGCAGCATCTATCCCAACACACACACACTTTGCCAGTGAGGGATTAGGTATGGCCTCTGAGTCAAAAGAAAATGTTCATCCTTGTTTTTTCTATTTCTATTTTTAAATTTTTCTTCTCAGATAGCATTGCCTTATAAATTGATAATATAGAAGAGAGGGAAACCAACCAAACCAGACTTTTAGCTCTATCCTCTTCCTTCCGATTTAGAACTTGTGCAGGAAGACAAGACATTTGAAGCTACACAACCATGTGCCTAATGAGCACCTCCTGTATGAAAGGCTTTGTACTGCTACAGCCATACTATGGAAATGTAAGAATAACGTTTTTGAGAATAACAAGGTGGGAGAAACCATCCACAGAATTAAGTAGCTATTTCCCCTCTGGCACACTCGAGCTGTGGCTCTTTTCCTGTTTTCCTGGTCATCCATCACATTCTTAGTATACCACTGATCCTGACTGTCACCTCACTATGCAGTTTCAGTGTGGTCCAGTGATTTCTAATTTAGCATCCTATGGAAATTTGTAACCGGTCTTGGAATGGCATAAGCACGATTGAAAGTCTCCTTTGCTAAAAATTATCTGTAATCAGGATTTCTTTCTAGCTTAATCTTTTCCCTTTTTTTGTATATTTTATTGATTATGCTATTACAATTGTCTCATTTTTTCTCTCCTTTATCCCCTCCACCCTGCACCCCATTCCACCATCCCCACAACAACATTTTCCAGCCACCACTTTCCCCGGCCCCACCCACCTCCACCCCCACCCCCACCCCCTACCCTCAATCCTTCCCACATTTGGCTTTGTCAACGGGTCTTTTATGCATGTTCCTTGATGACCCTTCCCCTCCTTTTCCCTTGTTATCCACCTCCCTCATACCCTCTGGTTACCGTCAGTTTGTTTTTTATTTCAGTGTTGCTGGTTATATTTTGCTTGCTTGTTTATTTTATTGATTAGGTTCCACTTAGAGGTGAGATCTGTCTTTAAGGCCTGGTTTATTTCAGTTAGCATAATGCTCTCCAGTTTCATTCATGCTGTTGTGAAAGGTAGTAGCTCTTTCCTTCTTTCTGCTGTATAGTATTTAATTGTGTAAATGTAACATAGTTTTTTCATCCACTCATTTACTGTTGGGTACTTAGGTTGCTTCCAATTCTTGGCTATTGTAAATTGTGCTGCTATGAACATTGGGGTGCATAGGTTCTTTTGAATTGGTGTTTCAGGATTCTTAGGGTATAATCCCAGCAGTGGAATTGCTGGGTCAAAAGGCAGTTCCATTTTTAGTTTTTTGAGGAAATTCCAAACCGTTTTCCACAGTGGCTACACCAGTCTGTATTCCCACCAACATTTTCTATATTGCTTACATGTTCACAGTAGGCATATTTTGTTTTAAAACCAAAACAATTAGAGAGAAAATACTGATTTGGTCATGTTTATAATTTTAATTATTCTACAATATAGGCCCCAGATGATGATTTACAAGTTAATTAACCTCTTTGAATAGCCACACTCACAAATAGGGATTTACAGTATCAGGCATGCTTGACAAGGAAAAGTTTGGATGCCAGGTAAGGAATTTATTTCCAGACAGATGCCAAAGCATTGTGTGTTCTACACATATTCATAATTGCAAGCAGCCTTTCTAAATGACTTGTTCTAATTCCTCTGCAGATTATGCTTCTGATTTTTAAGAAATTGACTTAATGGTTATGGATCTTCCTCAAAGTTTCCACTTTTTTTTAGCATGAAACTTATAGAGAGATTATGTTCTGTGCTTCTGAGAGCCTCCTCTTGCCTTTCACCACATCCTAAGAACCAATGTGTTCATTTTCTAATCCATGTTAATCTGTCACTGGGTGATGCTGAAGTAAAGGCACAGTCAACCCTTGCAAAAAGAATTAATTTTTTAAATTTTGAATATGCTATGTCTCTTCTCAGCTTGTTATTATGGAATTAACACTATTATTTTCAAGTATTACATACCAAAAAAAAAAAGTTTAAGTCTTTTGCTGCTATATAAGGCAGCATTTTCCAAGGAATCACATAAATACTTGAAACAACAGAAAGACACAGATTGCAACAGGGACAGGCAGGTATACTTCTCCCCTCTAGAATGCAAATCAATATTAAAAGGAACAAAATTTAGGCTACATTAGGCTGCATGATCTGGGTCAAGACCCCTTGAATTGACTGTTTAAATTGAGAATGTTTCCAAAGAAATGTACATATTTTTCAAATAAAAAAACCCGAACATGAAAAGCAGATAAAATTTAATATTTTATACAATATTAAGGGATATAACAAAGGCCGCTGTGCTAAGTGTTGGTATATAAGAATTATGTATACATGAAATTTATATCAATTTACATTGCATAATCTAATTTAGATATATTATTATCCACTGCTTCTAATGAAGTCCAGGCTGTCTATTTTTGTTTGTTTGTTTGTTTTGTCTTCTTTCATTGTCTGTGCTATTGGGGTCATATTTAAGAAAACATTGCCAAATCCAAAATTGTAAGTATTTACTCCTGTGTTTACTTTTAAGAGTTTAATAGCTTCACCTTTTAAATTTATTTGATACATTTTGAATTAATTTTCTTTATGGCATAGGGTGAGATCCAAACTTCATTTTTAAATGTATATATCTAGTTTTCTATGGATTATTGTTTTTAATGGACTGTTATTTTTTCATTATATGATTTGGTAACATTGCGGAAATTTGATTCAGCATAGATTTGAGAGTTTATTCCTGAGCATTCAATTCTATCCCATCAGACAATATATCTAACTAATCTTTACCAAAATGCATTATAATGACACCATCAAAATCAAACACAAAGAGAGTCCTAAAAGCAGCAAGAGAAAAAAAATACTGTAACTGACAAAGAAACCCCCATTAGGTTTTCTGCAAGGTTTCTCAGTGGAAACCTTACAGACCAGGAGAGAGTGGAGTAACACATTCAAAGTGCTAAAAGAAAAAGCAATTAAATGAGAGTACTATATCCGCAAAATTATCCTTCAGAAATGAAGAAAAATTAATACTTTCCCAGAAAAACAAAAACTGAGAAAGTTCATCTTTACTTGACCCCCCATATAAGAAATGCTGAAAGGGTATAAAGGTGAAATGAAAAGATGCTAATTGAAGCAACCTAGGTGTCCATAGGTAGATGAATTGATAAAGATGTGAGATATATAATCTAAATAATATATAATATAATTTACACAGCAATAAAAAAGAATAAAATCTTGCCATCTGTGACATGGATGGATCTAGAGGGTATTAAGCTAAGTGACAGTGGCCAGGCAGAAAAGACAAATCCATATGGTTTATTTATACTTAGAACCTAAAATAAACATACAGACAAACAAACAAAAGGAACACCAAAGGGATGGTTACCAGAGGGAGGGAGGGGAGGAACAAATGAAAAGGGGGAGGGAAATATAGTCAAGAATATTGTGATAAGTTCACACATAACAGGAGATTACTAAAATTAGTGGGGGATGACATCGTAATGTACAAAAATACCTAATCACCTGAAACTAACATACCCAATATAAGATTGTATATTAACTATACTTAAATAAAAAATAAGTTACAAAAGGAAGCTAATTGGTAACATAAAAACAGAAAATTATACAACACACTGGTAGGGGTAAATATACAGTTAGAGTTAGAAAACTGTGTAATATGACAATGTGTCAACTACTTAACCGTAGTTAAAGGAAAAGAGTACTAAAATAACTATAACTCCTATAATTTTTTAATGAATAGACAATATAAAATATGAAAGTTGCGACATCAGAAACATAAAAGGAGGGAGTAAAATTGTAGAGTTGGTTAGTTCTTGTCTAGAAAGAAATTGTAATTATTGGTACAAATACTATGAAATAAAATATTCTATATTATCTTTTACCAGAAATGTACTAACTTCTGAATTAATTGTGCATGGTTTGACCTGTATAATGAATTATTCCTGAATAATTGTGCCCACTGCTAAGGTGTAGTGTAGATTAGTTTTGTCTATTGAATGAATTGCTTAAGAAAGTGGTCCCATGAGGATCCTATCAGAGGAGACAACTGCTAACCTCCTAAGTATCTGAATCAAGCAAGTTTTGCTTATAGTTTCGCAAGTTGCATTTGCTTAAGGAAACTCATCAAGTCTGCAGGAGCAATGCTTGTTTCTGATTCACTTTCACTTTTTCTTGTCTCTCTACCTCAAAGAGTTCCTCTTACACAAAAAGTACAAAATAAATATTTATTAATCATAAATAATTGAATTAAATATTAAATTATATAATGACCTTCCAGCACAGCAATGTAGTAACTACAAAAGAGGAATAATAAATAATTAATTGTATTTATAGCTGTTTCAAAAACAAACCCTACTTTTCTTTTCTTTGTCTTTTTTCTCATAATTTATATCTCATCTAAGTCTTCTTTCTTTGTCAAGAGAGACTGTATTTTTTCACTGTTTTTTGTTTCTCTCTCTTTTATTCTCCAAATTCTTTATTCACCCAAGAAAAAATTATCAGTGTTCACAATATTTCCAGGTGTATTGATATGTGTGACCTGTAAAGGCAAAGTTTAAGTTTAAAAGGTACTTTCTGACTTGATATGCTTATGTATTGCAAAATGATATGCCAACCATGGTAATTACTAATACTTCCATTGTAGCACACAGCTCCCATCTATTTTTTGTAGTAAGAACATTTAAGATTTACTTTCTTAGAAACTTTTAGGTAGTAATATGGTATTGTTCATTGTAATCACAGTGCTGTACATTAGATGGCTGGAACTTATTTATTTTCTAACTGGAACTTTGCATCATTTGACCAACACCTTTCCATTTCCCCCATCTCTTCTCCGTTGGAACCACCATTCTACCCTCTACCCCTATAAGCGTGGCCGTTTTAGATTCCAGATATGTGATACTATACAGTAATTTTCTTTCTCTGTCTTACATTTCACTTAGCATAATGCTGCCATGTTTTTACAAGAGGCTGGATCTTCTTCTTTTCTTATGACTGAATAATATTTATAGATAGATAGATGGATAAATAGGTAGATAGGTAAATAGGCAAATAGACAGGTAGGTATATATTCTTATCTATCCATTCATCAATTTATAGACACTTAAGTTGTTTCATCTTGGCTATTGTGAATGATACCAAAATAGACAGGGGATGCAGCTATATCTTCAAGATCTTGTTTTCATTTCTTTTGGATGTACAAGTGTACCTAGAAGTGAAACTGCTGGATCATATGGTAGTTCCGTTTATAATTTTTTGAGGCAACTCTATACGGTTTTCCACAGTAACTGTATAAATTCACACTACCACAAACAGTGCACAAATATTCCCTTTCTCTTACTTCTCACCAATGTTTGTTTTATTGGTAACCATTCTAACAGGTGCGAGGTGATATCTCTCTGTGGTTTTAATTTGTATTTTCCTGATGATTGGAAATATTGAACATCTTTTCATGTACGTTATAGTGATTTGTATATCTTCTTTGAAAAAAAAAGTCTATTAAGTTCCTCTGCCTGATTTTTAATCAGATTACCTGATTTCTGTTATTGAGTTTTATGAGTTCTTTATATATTTTGGTTATTAACCTCTTACCAATTATATGGTTTGAAAGTAATTTCTTCGATTCTGCTAGTGTTTTTTTCCTAATTATTTACTTTGCTGTGCAGAAATTTTTTAGTTTGATGCATTTTCATTTATTGATTTTTGCTTTTGGTGTCATCTAAAATATTGTTGCCAAAAACAATGTGAGGTGTTTTCCACCTATGTTTTCTTCTAGAAGTTTGGTGGTTTCAGGTATTATGTTTAAGTCTTTAACCCATTTCAAGTTAACACTTCACTTGCAAATAATCATCATAGGAAGAGAAACAACCTAGTATGTTTTCAGGATTTCAGAACATATTGCTCCGGAATGCACATCAAAAGTTCTCTTATTGTTTTGCACTCCGATTTTATAAGAATGATGCGCGAAGAAGGAAAACATCAAGTTGAATCTGTTATGTAGGAATACTTGAGTCCTTTTTATTCTTTAAACTCAAAACCTCCCAACTCTCTTGAGTAGATTTGGTAACATATTTTATGGGTCGTGAAACTGAGATTTCAAGCAAGGACCTTACAACTAAGCACTTCACAAATGATTTGCCTTCGTATTTTTTTGTATGATTTACTGCTATTTATTTCATCATGCATAGGCCTTTTGATCAAAAGTTGTGGCTCTGTAAAAATCTGGATTTGTATTATTGACTTTTATTATAGGGTTTTTTATTAATGACTCATACTTATGACTTCCCCATTTTCTACATTTTTTCCTTGTTTTTAGGTTTTTTTTCTGGGTTGGTGTTAGATACCCAAGGAGCGTAATGGTGAAATGGTGAGCAAAATTAACCTCATGGTCTTATACATAGGAACTGAATGAAGTATTGAAATCTTGACTCTACCTGATATTTCTCTGTATTGACTGGATTTAGAAAATAGATGGAGATGGATATATTTCATTCTCTCACATATTCATAATGGAAAATGAAAAATAATTTTAGGCAGATATTTATATATAACATAAACTGTTGTGTCATATATATGTGTGTGTGTGTATATATATATATATATATGCACACGAATATATTTTTGAGTAAGGGATAGGATTCAGATTTTGGAATAATAAGGACCATTTCATTTTCTATATGTAGAAAATATGGTGACTCTTATGACTCTTATGAAAAATGAAAATGGAAATGTTGACTAGGGAATTGGATATATAGTTCTTTGAGAAGTGAAGCCTGGGTTGTAAGCATAAATATTGGAGCTACTAAGTGGTTGAGATCACATTTAAAAAAAAAAAAGAATATTAAACAAGAAACTTGAGTCCAGGCAGAGCAGATATAGAATTGCTCAGAGTTAACTATGTGAGGAAGTGTTTCCAGACAGAAGGCTGGCATACGGGGTGGACACTGTTGAGTACTCGCGTAAGGCTAGGACTCACTGTTTCTTTTGCATTAAGTGTCGAAGAGTGTATGTTAAATATTGATATTTGTCTTCCTGAAATTATTATCCCATTGTGAATGATGACTATGTGGGGGATAATAATATGCAATTTACTTTATTTTGAAATATTTATTTATTTCAAAAGAGACATTTGACATAACATTGTATTAGTTTAAGAAGTACGACATGATTTCATTTGATGTGTATATTACAAAAATGAATTTAACAATAAATTCAGTTAATATATTCATCACCTCACATAGGTACATTTTTCTTATACTGAGACCTTTTAAGATCTACTCTGGTGACTCTTAAATACACAATAGAGTATTGTTAATTATAGTCCCCAAGCTGTACATTTTATCTCCAGAACTTATTTACTTTTTAACTGGAAGTTTGTACCTTTTGACCACCTTCACCCGTATACCTCATTCTTCCATTCATTGCTTCTGGCAACCACCAACCTGTTCTATCCATGAGAATAGCTGGAGCCAGCTATTTTGCAATAAAAAATAACCTTGAGCATGGAAATCACCCAATAAGAAATATAGAGCAGAAAATAGGAGTCTAAAACATCAATATTTCCAAGCTGGAGATCGAGTGTACCTTTTTTATGTTTCTTTGATATTAAAGAAATATAACCCCTTAGCAAGCTAACACTACTGTTATTTTCATTTTAAATTACCAGAAGTTGAACACAGGCCATATCGGATACAAAGTAATTAATACAGCTAGTAAGGACCATTTCTATTAAGTTGAGATAAGACTGAAAGGAAGACAGTGGGTTTGTTAAGAAAATTCATGTATTCAACAATTACTAAAACCAGAATATAAGCCTAGAATTAGTTTAGTCATTTACTATGTAGTGGTGAAAAGCCAGTTATGGTATTTGTCACTGTAGAGTTTATTGCCTAGTCACTGGCCATACTTCAACCCAGGATATTTGCTCTCTTCAGTGACCCATTTTTCCTAAGAAATGATATCCACGTATATGGCTTCAACTACAAGTTTAGTCTTAAAGATTTTCAGAATTAGTATCCACTAGCCAAGATCTTGCTTTTTGGATCCCTTTATTATTTAATATGGCTTGCTCTTACTGTTATTTCAAGCTAGTTGGCTCACGAATAACTCAAATGCAAACCAGCATCTCTATATCTACATATTAAGTTATCTCCCATTGTTCTATAGCTTTTCTCCATTTTCCCATTCCTCTAATGAGCATGTACATTTTCCCATTTTTTTCTATCCAATTTCCTACAGAAGTAAATCACACCTTCATCTGCAACTTTTTCAAGTTGAACATATCATAATTACCCATGATTTTGTCCTGTCTTTTCATAAATCCTCAGCACTCAATTGGTTAGCAATATTCTACAGCCTGCTCACAAATAAATTTGGATTCTATTATATATTTTTTTCCAAAACCATTTTTATTATCCTAGCCCATGAGCTCCCAAATATTTTAATAGGTACATCTGCTCCTAAATATAAATTTATAGCTATGTACACATTTATATATCTATATCTTCTAATATCTCCTAACTTCAGCTACACTTAATCATGTATTGCTTTAAAATTCATATTTTTTGTAAGTACAAGTCTTCATATATTATCCACTTTGTCCCTTTACCCATTTTAAGGTATTCTCTACATAAAAATATTTTTTTTTCTTATGGCATACTTCTTACCTGTTTTCCCTTGGAACTTTAGGTTCTATATCATCCAGTAATCTTGAACTAAGAAGTACCTCCTAATGTGGGAGGTTTCTGGAAGGGCAGGTACTCTGCTGTTCGGGAGTCATACGTTATGTTCTCCTTCATGTCCATAGCTCAAGGCTAAGAACCTGGGGTAAACAAGGGGAGCATTTTTCACCATAAGCTCTATTTTCATGGAGTCATAGACAATGACAAACTCCTTAAAATCCAGATTCATAGAATTTACCAACATATTGGCAAATGATGTTCAATAATTATGTGTCAAATGAATACACTATAATGACACCCTGCATTTTTTCCCCTTCCTAGGCGAAGGTGAATGAGGAGAACTCATAGCAGCAGGCATGTTACATACACAAATTCAACTGCTTCCCAATAAAGATTCTTTGATATTAATTAAAAGAAGGTTATTAGAATAGGAATAAACATACTATTTTTCAACAAGATGAATTCTTAGTTTCTGTCATTTTGTTTAGTATAAGTTGCATTGCTAAATTAAAGTGTTAAAATTTAACCTCGATTCCTGACTAATATGTTCAGTGAACCATGCTTTTATTTTTTCTGATACCTGTGGCCAACGTTGCTGCACTCTCAAATCAGAATGCATGTGTAAATGTACATTATTCTAGAAATAGATATTATTTTAAGGAATAGAATACAATGTCATCTGAAGACATGGTCTTTCCCAGCTAGTGTGAAAAACATTACACTTTCCATTCCAAAAAAATCAAAGAAAACTTTTAATAGATTTATCATGGTATTCCCAAATATAAAAGAGTAAGCACTCAATGCTAAAGTATATATGTATTATCTGTTGGAATAACATTAAATAAAAGTATCTGTGAAATACTTAGGGCTGCAATTTAGTCTTTGATATACTTTTGTCAGTTGGGTTTCCAGAAAAAGATAGATTTCATCTGTCCTATTATTCTTATTGTATTGAATGGACACTGATTTAATGAGTATATTCATTCAGTTAACCACACAACACAGTTTTTGAATCACTAATAAAAACATGGAACTATGGGCAGATATAGATCAAGGAGAAGGAAAATAAAGAATATGCTGGTATTTGCAGATTTTTCCAATACATTGAAAATTTTCTCTGATGAACCTATAAAACAAGTATCAGGGAAAGAAGATGATTTATACAGCTGTTACAATAGTGTTTCACTCATATTTATTCCTCATTTTACAAAAATTCTCAAGTAAATAGTATTGAAATATACACGCTGAACTGTCCGTTTTTCCATAGTTTTTTCACATTTTGAATATATAATATGAATCAAAAGCCTTTCAAAAAATGTAATTACTTTTTCTGTTAAGTGATAAATGAAGTAGACAATGTTATTTCACAAATTTCACATGACAGTTCAAGTAGTAATTTAAAACTACTTTAATTTCATTGTCTTGTGTCTTAACTTAGCAATGGTTGGCACATTATTATCTTAAAAGTTAAATTTAATGAAGAAAGGTTTCTAATTATTAAACACTTAGCATTACTTATATATCAATTTAAATGTTATAGGATATTTCTGAATGTAAATACATTATTCTAAATACAAATATAAATTAACATCAGATAGATTAAGGTAATTACTATTTGAAAACCACACTTCCCATTACTGAAATGAATATTGGTAAATTAAATCTTTATTAGAATTACATTTTATAAGAAAGTTTAAAGCATAGTTTAATTATAATTGATTAATGTTCAAGCCAAAAATTATTCAGAATTTTGAAATTCTTTTTAAAATCTTTCCCTCTTACACTCTTGAGAGGCTACAATGGGCTCTGCATAAAATTACTACTATATATTTGGTGCTGTTAAATTGATCATTTGTACATTTGTTTTGAAATTTGTGCTTAAATGCACTCTCTCAAACTACATTTAACGATTGACGATGTAGTGTTAATATTTACCCCTTTCCCTTCACAACAAATTTTGTCTTTATTGGCTCAGATACAAGGCAAGCACTTTTAGTTTGAACAGATGGCAATTACCTGGATTTATGGTAGGGGTTTTGTGAATTGGAAAGTCTAAAAAGGAAAGGAAACATTTGAATTTGCTTGAGAGGCAGGCTTGTGGAAAAGGAGAAATATAAAATCTAATGCGGCCTCAGTGACACATTATCTACTTGCTGGTCCAGCAGTAGATACGTGTTGGTCCATATTCTATTGTGTCATTTGGTGATTCAGGTCCTCTGAATTCAGCTACTCCCTGATGCCTGCCGTGGGCCACACATTTCTGCTTACGCAGGAGTTTTGGGTGCTGTATTCTCTATGGGTGATATTTGTCTACTGCTTCCATTACCAATTACTGACTCATTCTCATTTCTGTTCAAACTACTCCTAAATATTATTTCCTTCATTTAATTTTTCATTATCCAGTCTCAAGAGACTCATGTAGGTAGTACTGTCATTCCAGGTTACTTCATAGTCCACTGGGCACTAAAAAGAGCTGCCTGTAACTAAGTAACCCAGTCCAGTTCCTGTCCCCTATGACCAAATGAGATCAAGGAGTCTGTTTTTACAGAAGGTATTGTGGGGAAGCAGCTTTATACATGAGTGTATGTTCATTCAGCTGCCCAAGTAGTACAAAATTTTTGGAGGCCCCTTTCAGTAACATGACTTGGAAAATGCTCCAAACCCAAAGACAAAGATTATAGTGTGCTATTCCTGTGGGCTGTACCCTCCCTGTCTAACCCAGCCTCAGAGATGAGGCACAGCTACTTCTCATCACTGCAGAATTTACACTTGCATCACAAATATGAAAGCAGCCCTGGCTGGTGTGACTCAACAGATTGAGCACTGGCCTGTGAACCAAAGGGTCGCTGGTTCGTTTTCCAGTCAGGGCACATGCCTGGGTTGCAGGCCAGGTTCCCAGTAGGGGGCACGTGAGAGGCAACCACACACTGATGTTTCTCTCCCTCTCTTCCTCCCTCCCTTCCCCTCTGTCTAAAAATAAATAAATATTTTTTTAAAAAAGAAAGCATATTTAACTGCTAATGGTTTGTCATTTAAAAACAGGTAAAGACTTAAAAAATTCATATTAAAAATTTAGACCCTCTGTTACATAAAAACTGTATCATTCTGCAAAGCAACTAAAGGTATATGATTTTTATTCTTTGAAAAAAAGAAAAATTTCAAGGCAAAATTTATTTTTAAATATACCTAAATGCTAAGACAAAGGAAAAGATACTAAGTTTATAGGGAGGAAATTTGATATTTTCAATGAAATGTGGGTTTTAAATTGTCAAAGGAGAAGTGGGAAGCAAATTCTAGGTATAATCCAAATCATCAACATAAATTTATATTTGTTTTTGTGTAGGAGGGACTATTGACTAGCATTATTAGAGCAAAGATATATATGGACAATTTCTGAAAATAAAACTAGATAAACAAATAAGTGATAGTGGGGTTTTAAATGCTAGAAACGGGTACTCTTAAGTAAGTCCTTCCTGGAGCAGGCTGCAGTGAAGAGAAAATATGAGATTCCTGAAAATTGAAACAGACTTTTTTTTCCCCTCTTTTTCTCTCTTTTATAAAGTCACACAGAGTGGTTTATCAGGCAATGAAGTCAAGTGATTAAGAGCTTAAACTTTGGCATCAGAAAGACTTGCATGTTCTTTCCAAAGATTCCTTATGTATTAGCTTTGTTAAATGAGTGTGTTATGCCATTGAGTCAGCTCAAACTCCTGTCAAGGCTACGAATGAGTGAGGTCCACAATGTCTTGTCCTTAACAGCCCTCTTCAGCTCCTGTAGAGTCATGCCTGTGGCTTCTCTTATGGAGTCAACTCATCTCCTCTTTGATCTTTCTTTTTCCCTTCTGCCTTCTTTTTTTTTTTTTTTTAAGTATTATTGTCGTTTCCAAAGAACCCTGCCTTCTCATGATATGACTGGAGTAAAACAGTTTCAGTTTTGTCACTTTTGCCTCCAGCAATGTTTCAGGCTTAATTTGCTCTAGGATCTGCTTGTTAAATAACTTCACTGAGTACAGTTTTTCCTCATTTGTGAATTCAGGATAATGCTACTCAAACATATGGCTGCTGTGATAGATAAAATTAAAAAGATAAGATACCAAGCAAAGGATGTAGCACATAATATATGTCAATAAGTTGATAACTATTTCCATAGTTTCCTATGAATAACACTAAACTGGATTAGAATTTAAGGTTCTGGAACCTACTTTGTAAAAGCTGACACTCCTTTGGAGAGCTTCACTATCCAAATCTGATTAATGAAAATTAGATAAAATGATATCGGAATACCTTGGAGGTAATATTTTGTATGTCTTTAGGAAGAATTATAAAAGTGTGCATGGTGCCTCTAAATTATACTAATATTTATATTCACATAAACACACACAAAATTAATTTTTCTTCATCACCTTTAAACCTGAGAAACAATGCCATCATTTGACCTAGAACTCTCTATTGCTATTCACAAGTAAGCTGGCAAACTGTACAATTTCACCATCTCAGAATCTGAACTTCCTGTTCAAATTCCAATCTACTACAAAAGATCTTGGTACTATCTTGTCTATCTTTTTCACAGCTTTAAGTCAAAAGCAAGAATAGTTCTTGGCTCACTGTAGTTGTTAAGTTAGTATTAAGTGAATAATATTGTAAATAAATTAATTAATTCTTAGACTGACTTAAGCCACATTTTTAAAAAATGCCCTTTTGTGAATTTGTCAGAAATCCAAACCATATTTTATATTATGGCTTCTTTGTGGAAATGTGTCTGTACTTCCAAACAATTAACATACTAGAAACATAAATTATCCCTAACTATATTGAAGTTATGTCTACATAAAGGAATCAAATTCATAGTTTGTTAACTGGTAATGTTTTAACATGTAGCAATAAAATTTATTATTAATTTAGCTCTTCAATTGCAGTGATTAAAAAAGAAAGTGTCATTTTTATTTTGAATGTTATTTAATTATATAGTCTTTTTATGATTATGCCAGTAGAAAAAAAAGATATAAAATTTTTAAAAATTTGTGTTTTAAAATTATTTGATGAAGAAAATACTTGTGAAAACTGTGTTAAATTCAGTCAGACTTCTAGTCACAGTGACGGAG
Organism: Mormoops blainvillei; assembly: GCA_004026545.1. Lineage (NCBI taxonomy): Eukaryota > Metazoa > Chordata > Mammalia > Chiroptera > Mormoopidae > Mormoops > Mormoops blainvillei. Next base: position 5,160 of record PVJD01014025.1, on the reverse strand, counting down.
CAGGTAAATACTATGCTCAACTCCTTTTACAATTACATCAAAATTACAACTAAATTATAGAACAACCATCTTTGGGAACCATCTGAAGACTTGCCAAACAGATTTCCTATAACTAAGGATATAAAGAAGAAAACAATTGGAGACTGGTAGGAGGGGCAGAGACACAAAATGAGCTGCTCTTGAACCCACATGTGGTGGTTCAGAATCAGGAGAGATACCTTGCTTGGCTACAGAGGTCCCCACTGATGAATGGGGGGGGTGTCCAGCATCTTCATGCACTCCCCAGCCTGGAGGGTCACTGCCAAGAATATATATACGTGTGTGTGTGTGTGTGTGTGTGTATACACATATATATATAAATAAAATATATATATATAAAATATACATTATATTATATATTATTCATATATTATATATATATTAATATGGGTCTAATAGGAGTCCCCACAACAGCTGGTTGTGAAAATCAGCAGGGACTCAGTGCAGGGGAGACCAAGGGCTGCTGGAACACCAGGCATTCTCTCTCTTTCTCTCTTTTTTAAAATTTTTATTAGGTTTATTGTTATGACATTGGTTAATAAAATTATATAAGTTATAGTGTACAGTTCTATAACATGTGATCTGTAAATTGTATCATGTGTTCCCCATCCAAAGTCAAGTTTCTTGACATCGCCATTTATCCCCCCCTTTACCTTTTTTTACCTAACCCCATACCCCTTTACCTCTGGTAATGGCCATACTGTTGTCTGTGTCTGTGAGATTTTTATTGTTTTGTTGAACCCCTTCACCTTTTTCGCTTTCCCAACCCCCTTCTCTTTGACAGCTGTCTGTCTGTTCTCTGTATCTGTGAGTCCTTTTGTATTTTGTTTGTCAGTTTATTTTGTTCACTAGACTCCACATATAAGTGAAATTCTAGGTGTTCCCTTAAAGGGCCAGTGCACAGACTCACATACTCAAAAACACTCACTCTAAGCTCCAGACAAGAGGCAGCAGCTCGAAAAGTGCCAGGGACATACAAGGTGGAAGTGAATTGTCTGGCTTCAGGGTGAGGTCTGGCGGGATAGCTCTCTCTGGTGCCAACAGACACCATTGTCCTTTCTTGAGCCCTCCCCAACTCAGCCTGCAAGCATAAGTAGGCACCAAGTCTAAATTTCCATTTACTCAGCTTACACTACTCTCAGCCCATCCTGGAGATTTTCTGAGGTCCTGTCCCACTCAATTCACACATCTGGCCAAAATCTCTCTCGGAAGCTAACTCACACAAGGGGCAATCTTGGGCCTGCCTTGCAAATTTTCCTAAAATCTTTCAAAAGTCCACAAACCCCAAACAGGCATCAGCTGCCTCTCTATCTCTTGCAGAATGACCTACGCCCAGCACTACTGGCCTCTAGCCTCTGTTCATGGCATAAGTGTTCCTACGTGGCTCCAAGTACAGCATAGGCAGCTATCAACCATTGATCACTTTGAAGCTACTACAAGGTAGCCCCAGGCTAGAACAAACCTGCACCAGAGGCCGTCCAGACTAGAGCTTGCACAATTGATTCACATGTAAATGAGGTCATCTTGTTTTAAGGTGGTTTGTTATGCAGCAAAAAAAAAAAAAAAGGACTCAAAGCTGGTGTGTTTATGTGTGAGAGGGTGTGCACATGTGTGTGCACATATCCTTATGCATGCACATAAGTGGTTTCTTTCTATGATCTGCATATTAATTGTATGTATTACAAGTTTACCAAAGTCAAATAAAGTAGTTGTCATTATGATTTAGGCTCCACTATATGTTTTTGAAAGAGTGGAATTAAAAATAGCATTCATTTTTATAATTGCATACATTTTATACTATGCTATTAAGATACATTTGAAACAAATTCTTTGGACTTCATACTGATCATTCCTATAATACAATGCTGAATTCCCACATCTTTTTCTATTTCAGTATAGGAAAGTGAAAACTGTTCAGTAATGTGATGTGTTATTTCTGAAGACATTCATCAATTCGATGAGTAAATAAAATATTCAACAGGAAAACAGAAGAAGTATATTTAATATGATCAGCATATGAATAAATATTTTTTTCAAAGAGGATTTTAAGACTGTACATAGGAAAACAGATGTGTTAAAGAAAGAAAAAACAAAATAAATAGATCTTTACCAAACGTATTTCAGTTGGAGGTCACCACTATAACAAAACTCAGTATGCAAGGCAATGCCAGTGGCAGAATGATGCTGAATGCATGAAGCCAAAACAAAACACAAGAGATTAGAAAGGCAGATATATGTGTGTGTGTGTGTGTGTGTGTGTGTGTGTATTTTTTTTTCCTTAGAGCTTGATTATTTTTTCTCTGCAGTTCTGATCTTAATAAGATCTATGTTGTTTTCAGCTCAGAGTAAAAACAGAGACATTGCAGTATAAGTTATCACCATTCACCTTGGAAAAGTCAGAAACTTTATTAGGGTGCTGACTTTCAAACTCTATTAATTTAGCAGATATATGGAGAGCTCAATCAATAGTGGAAAAGTGAGAAATTTGTATGTTATTTGTTGCAGAGTTTTCTAGGAGTGCAAAAAACTCACTATCCAGTCAATGACATGTGTTATCCAATAAAATCTGTACTAGTGTTACCATAAATTAGTTTTTTGTCACCTGTATGTGAAATATAGCCTTTTATCAAGAACAAAGTACTTAAAGGACTTAACTATTCACTACTTACTATTAGACCTAATTATAAGAAGTTATCTTGTTAGACTATGAACCCCTTTATACATTTTTCCTACAATGGTGAGGTAACATAACTATTTTATGGCATTATCAAAATTAAATTATATTAATATTATTAAATTCCTGGGTAATTATGAAAATTATGCTAACAAAACTGTTGTTATTATTCTTGTTATTAACTCCTAGAAAGGATGTGCATTATTGCTCACCATCCTGGAAGCAAACCTACGAAGCAGTTAAAATTGTTCCTATTGTAAGGGAGAAAAAACTGAGTCTTAGGAAGGTAAAATAATTTTCAACTTCACCTAGCATGGTGACAGTTCTCAATTTGAAACTGTATGAATTGATTTGAGGTCACATATTGTTTTATTACTCTAAATGCTAAATGTTCTCTGAATTCAGTGTTTCTTGTAGGCCATTCTTTAAATATGCCTACAAGAGGAATGTAAATCTATTGCCCTTTTTAATAGTTGGAACAAAATGATATCACCACATAAATGGAATGTGAGAGCCAACAAAATATAGAATTCAACGTATTTAAATAGAATTGAAATAGCACAATATTCCCAAAGTAAAATTGTACTTGGAAAAGATTAAAGGAGGCATTCTTGAAATTGTTTCATGTAGCAGACAACCAGAAAAAACTTCCCATGACGACATCCTGAGACCTTGTGATGTGAAATTTCTAATTATCTCTGGAAAATCTTTATGCCAATTTTAAAGGAATAACTGAGCGAAGAGGCCAATCCTACTGTTTCCGTATAATCCATTGTAAATGTGCCCTAAACAACCATGCTGTTTCTGAGATGGAGAGGTGAGAGATGATGATGAGGGGTTAATGGATTTTCTACTTGGACCATGGTATCTCCTGCTTAAAACTACATACTAGAAATGCTTAATTTAATTAGCCTCATGCAGTTTAGCAATTAAAACAAATAACATTCATTAGTGTTTAGTCACTTATTCAACATGTTCATTGAGTATCTCCTCTGTCCCAGACATTATTTTAGCTCTAAGGTGAAGAGCTGAAAGATATCATCAAATTGGAGTAGCACTTTAAAGGCAGAAAAAAGGTGAAGGGATTAAGCAAAAAAATTATGTATGCATATATGCATACATTTTCTGTGTGTGTGTGTACAAATATATATATGCATACATGCATATATGCATATATATATTTGTACACACACACAGAGAACACATAGACACAGGCAACAGTATGGTGATGGACAGAAAGACAGGGGGTTGGGGGATGAGGAAGAGGGAAAAGGGGGTTAAATTGTTTTGGAAGAAAACTTCGCTTTGGGCAATGGGCACATCAATGGGCAGTGTGCAAATGATGTTTTATTGAGTTGCACACTTGAAACCTGTACGGATTTGTTAATCAGTTTCACCCCAATAAATTTAAAAAGAGAGAGAACTCTGCTCATTTTGGAGAAGCTTTAGAAGTTGAATTTGAATTTGATTTTGGCCTTAAAGAACAAGTAAAGTTTGAGTAAGTAGAAGAAAAACAGTAAGTTAATTCACGTAAAAAAATTCATGCTCAAGGGCAACACGAGTTTGTCATGAAGACTTTTTTTTTTATTTGGTTTGGTCTTTCTTTCAACACAGGATATTATATATATGTATATAGTAATATATATAATTTATCTATAATATTACTAATATATAAAATTATATATTAATAGTGCAGCACAAATAATGGCCCCTTTTTATTACTAAATCATAAGCCTGTAATTCCATAACATAACAATATTACAGTTAAGCACACATTTTAGGTGAAATGTTCAAATTAAAACTATAAATTATTACACTCATATTATTACCCTATCAACCGTGCTCAAGCAGGCCTTACTTCTGCACGACCCTGCATATCTGTCCAGGAAGGTATCCAGCCATGTAATGTGAAAAATAGAGACATTTTTTGAAGGAGACATGAGAAATATTGTACATAGGACAATGACGCTTCAGTCCCCTTCAAAATAGGCACCTTGGGACCTCACATAGTTCTCCCAATTGCCATCAGCTGCTCTGTTGTATACTCCTGAATCTCATTGATGGTTTGAAATCTCTTCCTTTTCAAAGGTGGTTTTAGTTTTGGGGAAAGCCAGAAGTTGCAGGGTGCCAAATCTGGGCTGTATAGGGACTGAGTCACCTGGGTGATTGGATGTTTAGCAAAAATCTCTGCAAGAGGAGTGAAGCATGAGTGGGCGCGTTGTTGTGGTGAAGCTGCCAATCACCAGTTGCCCGTAGCTGCAGTCTTTTGAATCACCCAAATAGTTTCCATGGAGAAATATTCAAACTTAGTGCAAAATTTGATGCAGGTTTGTTGCTCTACTTGCTCACTCATTTTGAATGCTATAGCCACACAGTACACATGCTCAGTCAACGGCATCTACCCCTCTCACTGACTAGTACAGTGAAGTCCTCATTGTTCATACATG
>PVJD01014024.1:0-30997 GCA_004026545.1 Mormoops blainvillei | reverse complement strand
AGCAAGGCCCTACCTACCCCCTACCTACCCAACTATGGCTGTTACCCAACAGGCTGCATGCCTGTTTTAGATCCCTCTTTAACCTCAGTTTCCCCATCTGTCGTGTAAGACATTCCTCTCAGATTCTTCCTCCTTTATTAGAATGGTATTGAGAGAGATAAGATGAGAGCAGCAGTAACACTTTGCTTCTTATGGGACGCTACTGTTTACGAAGCCCAAACCTCATATTAATTCTCACAGCAATTCTGTGCAGTGAGGTTGACGGAAGAGTGAAGTTAGTGGATGGACCCTTTAACCCCAGGTCAGCACACTTTTTCTGCAGAGGACTCAACAGCAAACATTTTAGTCTTTGCAGGCCTTATGGAATCTATTGGAATGATCTGATTCTACTACTGTGGGTTAAAAGCAGCCAAAGACAATGGATAAAAAGCAGAGTGACTATGTTCCAATATTCTTTATTTATGGACAATGAAATATGAATTTCATATAGTTTTCACATATCACAAATTCTTCTTTTGATTTTTTTTAACCACTTAAAAATACAGAAATTATTCTCAACTTGCAGGCCATATAAAAACACGCTGTAGGCAGAATTGGACCTCCAGGTAGTAGAACAGTGACCTTGCAGAGGAGGAAATCAAGGCCTGAAGAGAACAACGACTTGTTTAAATTGATATAAATAGACAGAGCTGGAACTGGCTTGTCTCCTACTCTAATGAACTTTGTACTGAACCCACCTGCCATTGAAAGCAGCAGCCCCTGCGCTTTAGCACACAGGTGAATTCGGGGACTCGGGGTGAATTCTTCACTGCGCCATCCTCTGTAACCCCAGGGGTTCGTGAGTCACTTTCCCTGACTGCTCATTTCTGACTCTAGCTGTAGTGGGCCAACAAGAAAAGGCTTTTGGACAATGTATAGTCACAAGCAATTTGTACCCTGCTCCTCTTCCATTAAGGCAGAAAACAAAGCGCCCACTGTCTTTATGACTGTTGGTTTTATGCCTCTGTCCTATTTTCTCCAGGTGTCCTAAATTTTCACAGAGCAGAGACTGCCTATCATTATTCTGTATTCTCAAATTTCTGGTCCAGGACTCTTCTGTAGGAAGAACTTGGTGACTAAAGGTTAAGCTATCTCAAGCCACAGTGACGTGTGGACAAGAGGTAAACATGACCCACCTGTGTGATTTATTTTCCCTCCAATATATTGTTATGAAAAATTTAAACCTCCAGAGAGTTTAAAGAATTGCATAGAAAACACCCATATGCATATACCACCTAGATTCTATAACTAACATTTTGCTTTATTTGATTTATCATGTATCTGTCTGTCAATCCATTCGTCTGTCCATTCTTGGATTCTCAACACGTTTCGTTGTGAGTTGCAGACGTCAGCACACTCAGCCTTTGACACATTTCAGCATCTTATCATTAATTAGCGTTGCATATTTGCTTATGTTTTTTTAAAAATTTATTTATTTTTTGATCTTGCATAAATTTGAGAGGCCCTGGAATCTACCTCCAAGAAATAGCTCCCCAGTACACTGGCCCCTCAAGACCTCACTTGGTCATGTCTTTCTTTGGCTTTTCTGAGGCTTGGATGGTGCAAATGCCTTTGGAGAGAGAATTCAAGTCCACCTGGTGGTGGCTGGAGGAGTGAAACGGACTTTGGCCAGGCCTGCGTTTGAAACCTTCTCTATCACATAACAGTTATGTGTCCTTAGACAAGTTTTGTTGTTTTCACAATCTCTCTGTGCCTCCTCACATGTAAAATGTGGCCAATAATAGCAACTTTGAGATTATAGTAATGAGGATCACAAATTGTCTTGGTGACCTATCTGGTGAGAGACTGAGAAGTTTATTGTCTGTTTTCCTAACTCAGGCATGTACAGTACAAAAGAATGAGAGCTATTTCCAGCTTCCCCCCAGCTCACTTAGGAAGGCCATCCAAATCTTGAGCAATTCAAAATGTGCTGAGTAAGAGTCAGGCTCTTCTTCCACCTGAGGCTAGTTAACACTTTCATTATATTTCCACTCTAATTTTGAAAGACAAAGCAAAGGAAAACCTATCTTAGCAAAGCCTTTGCTGAGATCAAGTTGGCTTCACCAGTAGGGGAGGGCAGTTGCTGCTGGGACTGGAACTGGGGAGTGGCTTGAACCCCAGGGGAGAGTGAGGAGGGTGAGGGAGCCACAGGTTCTGTGAGTGGAGACTTGCTCTCTACACCCATGAGCTATGCAGGCCACATCTGAACCTCTTTCGGGGCCTGGGCACTAGGGCCAAGTTGGCACGGAGGACTAAACCCCGTGAGCAACCCTCACATTTTTGAAGGGACCCCACAGGTTTGGATGATGGACAGAAACCTTTCCCCAAGCTTCTGAATTTAGTGACTATCCTGAACACTCAAACCACCTGAGACAGGGGAAGGGGTTACCCCGAGAACGTGGAGCATCCCACCAGCTAGACAGGTGGCATCTCAGAGTCATATTTAATTTAGAAAATTAACAATCCATCCTTGGGGTTTCCCTCATTCTTTTTTCTTCCAATAAGTCGATGTCTTGAGAGACGTGCCCATGGAAAATGGTTGCATGGCAGAGAGACAGTTAGGGACTCTGGAGAGGTTCTTTACCTTCTGGTAGGTTTCTGGTTAGATACAGACCTGAATCGTGGAGAAGAGAGTCCCTTCCCCCCGCCTGAGGGGAGGAAGGGAGCCTGAGGAAAGAGCCAAAGGGAGGCGGGGGCAGAGAGCCAGCAGACTGGCCTCTGGACTTCCCTAACCTTGTATCCCAGAACCAGAGACAGGTCCTTCTGCCCCCACGCATCTCCCAAGCTGCTTTTTGCCGTAGCGTGTCTGCTGGAGAGTCGAAGACAATGGAGCATGAATAAAATTCAGCAAAAATAATTACAGTTCACAACGAACCAATCGGAACTGTGTAAATAACCTCAGACAGGCGGCCAAGCCAGGTCCTTCAGCTTCACACCGGCCCCCGTGGCAGCCCCAGTGTGAGTCCGGAAGAGGAGACTGGCATCAGCCCTAGATGTGACTGGTGCCTGAGGATCTGGGTGTGGGTCGCAAGCTTGTCCTAACCAGCTGTGTCAAATGAGGAGTGGACCCCACCCCCCAGCCTCAGTTTCAGCACCTACATTGAGATGACAATTATACCTACTCAGTATCTGTCATAAGTCATCGAGGGTCATAAATCTGGAAGGACATAGTAGAGTCAAAGTGCTTTGGAAACTGTATACTGCTAGACAAATGAATCATCTTTTTACCTTCTGATTATCTCAGAATCCACCCACTTCTCTCCATCCCTATGGGTGGCTCCTTAAGCCAGCTCTCATCTGGGCTGCTGCAATAGCCCCTTCTCATTGACCGGTGTCCACTCGACTCCATTTCTAATCTCTCAGAAGGCTGCTGAGTATGATCTTCTAAAATCCAAAGTCTGGTCAGGTACCCAGGGTTGTCTAATCCCTGTGGACTGGAGGGAATCGTGAGCTTGAGGGTTGAGGGGCGAAAGGTGGTTTGGATTCAGAGAAAGAGATAGAGTTGGAGAGAAGGACAGAGAAGCTCAGTGTGCTTGGTGTTGTGAGTGGCCTATTGCTAATGTGTCCTGCCCTTGTGTTGCTTAACAACTCCAGGGGAAGACAGAGTTTGCGAATGTGAAATAAATGGAATGTAATTAAATACAAAGCTATGTGCTTCTAATTGTGAAATACTTCTGTTTGCTGCAGAAGCCCAGGGAAGCTCGCAGTGAAGGCTGGGTTTGAGACAGGACCTTGAAGAGTAAGCTGGGTTACAATGGAGAGAGGATGGGCTTCTGGATGAGGGGTCAGATTGGGCTAAGACGTAGGGGTCAGGGGACAGCAGGGTGGGCATGTGTGGTGGGAAGGAGCCCAGCCTGGGAACAAGCTGTCTGGACTCTACTGGGCAGCCGGCTGGGTGGTGGAATCAGGTGTAGCAGGACTTCAAAGTGTAGCCTGAGGCAATGAGCTCTAATTTAGACTAAATGTGGATAATCTGATGAATTATTGATTCGTTCCAATGGGTAATTTCATAGCTCAGGAGTGGAGAAAGCAGGGAAGAAATGCACTGCTCTGGACTTAACTCTGACAAGCCCCAGGGAATACTTATTGGCAATCAAGTGACCACGGCCCTTGGAGAAAGTGACTATGTCAGTTTGGAGTAGGTCACAACAGGCAAGGTCAGACTGGCGTGGCAAGCATTAGCGCTAAAGTTGAGGAAAGACATTTGAAAAGCCCTGCTTTGGAAAAATAGAGACACAGGGATGGTGGTCATGGCTGTGCAGGGAGGGGCGGCAAGACTGGCAGATGACGGTGGCTCTGAAAACAGAAACCTGCCATACAGCTAAAGAGAGAAGGCCCTGCCTCTCCCCACCCGTGCACACATGTGTGCGCATGCGTACACATGCACGCTTGCTGTTCCCCATGTCTGTCATTAGACATTCAGGCAGTTAATTCACCCAGACGTACTGCTGAGAGCGCCAGGAGCCTTGTTGAGTGGAAAATGGGATGGCGTCTCAAGGCTCATTATAGAATGCCAGAGGGAGCCACGGGGACCGGGATTTCCCCTCTCTGGGCCACCACAGGAGGTCCTGTGCCTCTCTGCTTCAACTCAAACCCACCTAGCAGGCGCCCGCAGCTCCCTCCCTGCCCTCCAGCTCAGTGCCAGGTCTCTGACCATGTCCACCCTTTCTGGATCCTATTCAGGTTCCTGATCTGAAAAAGGTCATGTGCCCTAAGCTCTTCGGAGGAGAAGAGGACAGAGGGGCTGGTGGCAGGGAATCAGGGCCTAGAGAGAATCCCAAAACAACCATACCACCTGCCAGCAAGATTGGACCAAGTCGGCCCATGGGGAAGTAGGGATGGGGCTCCCACCCCTTCTCCACACACACACGGTTATAAAGGCTTTTCTTGCTGCCCGGGTGCAGATCCCGGCACAGGGTAGGCATTGCAGGGTTGAATGAACAAGGGGATGTTTGAAGTACTTGCTGAGTTCTTGCCCTGTGCCAGGTATCATTCCTGGCACTTGGGATATGTTAGTGAAGCAAAGGGACGAGAATCCCTGCAACAGTTGAGCTCACATTCTGCAGAGGGGAGAAGGACAACGGCCACAAGCATCACAGACAAGTAAATTATGTAGTATTTAGAAGGTGGTAAGCGTTATGGGAAAATATAAGTGCAGTGGAAGGAACGGAGCGGGGAAGGTGCTGCAATTTTAAATAGGGTGGTCAGGGCGGGCCTGGTTGGAAAGGTGGCATTTAAACAACAGCTTGGCGAGCTGGAGGAGGTGGCAGAAACAGCCGCCTTTGGAGAGACAGCAAGAAGCAGAGAGGAGCAGGGCTGGGCAGAGCGTGCTGACTTGTGCAGGAATGAAAGGCTGAGTTCGGGCCTCAGAGCGGATGTCACGCACTGTCAAGGCCTTCCTTGGCTGCTCTGTCCCTTCACCCTGCTTCATTTTCTTCATTTCTCCCACCGACGCCCACAAGTTACAGGCCTGTTTGCATTGCCTGACTCCCTAAGAAAGGATGTCAGCTTCCTAAAGGCAGGAACTTTACCTATGTGTGGCTGGTCTGTCCCCAGGGTCTGTCACACAGTAGGTGCTCCATCAATACCCGCCCCATGGCAGAGCTGTTAGTTGGTGTGAAGAGGACGGGATGCCTTCCACACAAGAGGCTGCGGACGGGCCTGGCAAAGGCAGCTCTTCATTCTCTGAACAGAAGGGAACTTTCTGACCCGCAATGATCACTGTCATCCTGAGGCGGAGTAGGTAGAGGGTTAGCCACAGGGCTCTTTCCTTGGCCTTGACTGACTGAGAGCAGAGGTGAGCAGGGCAGGCAGAGAACAACCCCGTAAGGGTTGTGCTTAGACTTCCCTCATTGGGATGAAAATATTTTTATTTCATTTTTTCAACAATTATTTGCTGGGTACCTGCAATATGCCAAGCACTGAGCTTACTGTCTTTGGCCGGGGGAAGGAGTGAGGGTCACTGTGCTATACCTGCCCAGGACCCCCAAGGCTGGTCTTTGTTGTGCAAATGGGTAGAGTACCCCAGGCACACAGCAGGCCCTGGGAATACAAAGACGAAGAGCACAGTACCTGCGTCAGTCAAGCTGCTGACAGTCTAGCAGATGTGGGAGACATGTAAACACTAACCTGCAGATCCATCTTGATAAGTACAATGACTGTGTATACAGAGGACATGAGGAAGGTCCCATGCAGGAGTGGTGTCTGCATTGAACTGAAAGTGAGTGACATGAAAGTGGTTTGGTTTGGAATTCAAGTTGTATGGGTTAAGCATTGTCCTCTCCTGGTGGCCTGAACATACTGATGTTCCCAGAGAGGAACTAACATGCCACACAATTCCTGTGATTACCTTCCTACGTGTGAGGAGACCAGGTGCCGTGTAAGAAGGGTTGACAGAGAGAATGGAGTGTGTGAGGGACCCTCTTTCCCAGCTCTCTGTCCCCTCTCCACCTTCAGTAATGCCATTTTTAGGTGCCAAAGCTTTCAGGCTAGGGATGGGGGGGGTGTTCTCTCTAATCCTAGAGGGAAAGATTTGATAAACACATTAATGAACACATTTACCCTAATAGGCTCCTGACCTGGGCTGTCCTCACGGCTATTCTTTCTTCTCTCCTCTGATGCACCCCTGGCAATTAAGAGTTCCATCTTCACACAGCCTCCTGCGGCTTCCAGAACGCCTTCCCCACTTCCTACCTCAGAGGCCATCCCCTACCTGCCATGTCTTGGTTGTGGATAAGATCTGAGGAGTATAGGGTTTATTGATTTTAGCAGGAATTGGACCAAGGCTCCAATAACTACCTTTGTGGACAAATTAGACGAATAAGTTGGGTGTTAGTATATTAGATGAAGATTTTGTTGGTTTAATAGCCAAAAAACAGTGTTAATTATTGTCATCACAGATGTGCACACAGGGCTTTTTCATGGACCTTGACTTTTCAATATTTTAATCAGTGACTTGGATAAAGACCGAATGGCATCAATCTTAGAGAAAAAGATAACGCAAAAATCCGCAAACTCAGGTATCTGAAGGCTAGATGAAAAGAGGGGAACCAGGCTGCAGCTGGGTGCCCTGGGTGCAGCGGCAGCCCCGCAGGAGGCTGACTCCAGGGGGGCTTTCCAGAGCGCAGGCTGAACTGCTCACGTGACTTGCACTGGGGCTAGGATGGCTCTCATGCCAACAGGGCGGCGACCCACATTGTAAAGCTCAGGATCTATTTCCTCCCACCTTCATCACTAATATGCGAGGCAACGAGGCACTGGGTTCCCTCTCCTGAGTCATATACCCACACACAGGACACTCCATGCCAGTTAGGCCCCAGCGCACCTCTTCGTGGGGTGAGGCAAGGGTCTGGGAGAAGCCGTGTCCATCCTGAAGCCATATGCCTGAGAACCTCTATTTTGATTTTGTTTTCCCATTGCTTTCAGAGAGAGGAAACATCAGTGCAAGAGAGAAGCATCAATTGGTTGCCTTCCCCTAAGTGCCTGGGCTGGGAAACAAACCCACAACCTAGGCATGTGCCCTGACCGGGAGCCAACCCTGCAACTCTTCGGTTACGCTCCAAGCAGCTGAGACTCACGGGCCAGGGCTGAGAACTTGTATTTTGAATCTATATTGTAAGTCATTTGTTGTGTTCCTTGCCTTTTACTGCACCAATGGGTTAAAACAAGATTTTAAAAAAAGATAAAATGTTACATAAGTAAATATGCTGCATGCAGGCTAAAAAGATCAATTATATAAGTCCACAAATGGGGAGCCTGGCATCACAGCTTGAGAGATACCCATGAGTTTGGTGGACTCAGAATGAGCAAGGGAAGTGACCTGGTGGCTGATAAGCCCGTGTGGTCTGTGGATTTATGAGCAGATGCTGTATCTGGATTTCAGGAGAGGACATTGTGCCCACCTTGCCAGCCCACCCCTTGACAACTGTGCTTAGTGCTGCCCACTCTTGGCAAAGGGAGAGGTGGGGCTGACGGCTTCTGCTGATGTACGGGCAGAGCAATTACAAGGCTAGAGGAGCAGCCAAGAGAGCCAAACTGGAGCAGACTAATTGGCTGAGGCTGACAGATTCAGGGTCAAGCTGGCCCAAGCTCATGTCGAGGGTTCTAAAGTAGAAGAGAGGGTCAAGAGAGACAGGAAATGGACCTGACTGACTGGGAGAGAACCAGGTGGAGAAGCCAGAGCGAACAGGAGCAGGTGGTTAGGGGGCTAAATCAATTCCTGGGGAGGGAAGCTGACGAGGCCTCAAGCCGAGGAAGAGCTGAGGGGCTCCCCTGTGGAGGCTGGTTGCTTTGGGGAAGCCCCTGTACTGCCATCTACCTTATTTTGAAAACTATTTGTTCTTTTAAAACAATCATACCAACACATAAGGATATCTAAAAAAATTCAGTAGTACCACTAAGTGTGCAATGAAAATATTGCAATCCTTTCCCCCACTTTTTAAAACTCCTGCTTTCTAGAATAAACTTCTTTCAACTCTCTTCTCTGTTCTTATATTTTCCCCGTCCCCCTTATTTCTAAATGGCGGGTTTATACTGCTGTTTCTCAGTTTTGCAGTTTTAGTGTTTTGGATCCTACATGGAAGATGAAGTTTGTGTTCTCTGACACCAACCTTTCCTGCACTCCGGCCACCCAGTGCACTCACACAATCGCTCCTTATCCTCCCATTACAGTGTTGTCACCTTGTGGGTGACATCAATGTTCAGTGTTTTTAGTGTTTTTTGTTTGTTCGTTTTCTGTTGTTGCTGTATCTTAACTGTGTTGGGGATCTGATGAAATTTTATGTTTTTCCCCCACCACTGTTTATCCCCCCACACCCTCTCCCGCCTCCACGCCCTGCCTCTCCCACCCCCTGCAATCACTGCACTGTCATCCGTGCCCGTGCGTTCTTTCTGTGTTCAGTATTTATGATGTCATGGAAATGTAATTCACTAATGACCCTGGGGATACAATAAAACTATCTTATTTTTTGGACAACTTTATGTTTTGCCTGATGTTAATAGTTACTTCAATGTTTGTTTGCTTGCTTGCTTAATTTTCCATGTGCCTATCCCAAGCGCACTTCAAAGTCTCAGGCAGAACAACAAAAATCATCTCAATATATGCAAGCCTCATTTTTTTCCTCATTGAAGCGCCTTGGCATCCTAGTACTACATCATTTTGGTTACTGTATCTTTGTAGTAGGCTTTGAATGGGGAAGTATCAATCCTCCAATTTATCCCTCTTTTTCAATATCATTTTGGCAAGTCTGGATGACTTTCTTTTTCTTGACTAATTGACCAGGTATTAATACTGAATAGATGTGATGAAAGCAGACTTCTTTGTTTTGTTTCTGATTTTGGGGGGAAACCATCCAGTGTTTCACCATTAAATATGCAGGTTTCTATGGCCCTTATCTGCTTAAGGAACTTCCCTTCTATTCCTAGGTTGTTGAGTGTTTTTATCATAAAAGAGTGTAAAATTTGTCAAATGCTTTAAAAATTTTTTATTTATTTCATTTTTAGAGAGAGGGAAGGGAAGGAGAAAAAGTGGGAGAGAAACACGGATGTGAGAGAGAAACATCAGTTGCCTCTCCAATGTGGGGCAGGGGGCTGTGGAGGGAGGGGCTTATGGAGAAGAACCGGAAGCCCAGGCATGTGTCCTCACTAGGAGCCAAAGCCAAACTGAGACAGGAGAGTGAGAAGCTAGGAAAATTCCTTGGCAAATGGAATAGGGAAACTGAGACAGATAGCTGAGCACAGCGGCCAAGCAGTTTACAGCCTGGAGCAATTTACAGCCAGGTACGAATGGTCACCAGGGCAAAAGGCCCAAGTAGGCCAAAAAGGCAGGGGGCAAAACTGGCAAAACAAGATCCCACCCCAAGGATAAACTCTTCTCCCCTGGCCTTTCCTCCCTGGAGATAACATCTAGGCTTCAGTTGTATTCAGCGTTCAGTCCAGAAAAAGCAGGTGGGCAACACCAGGACCAACTGCAATGACTAAAGACCCTCTTGCCCTGCCACTAGCCAATCAGTGGAGACCATGGCCCTGAACGGGACACCTGGAGAACTGATGGCTCTTCTGCTGGAACCTTCCCCTGAGACCTGTCCTAAGATTTCCACCTGCAAGAGAGAGAGAAAAGCCTCAAGACAAAGGAGCCGGCAGGCACGCAGGTGCTCTCCAACGGCCTGCGCCATTTCCTTTCTTCTCCACCCCCTCCTTCTTTCTTCACAGGCACCTGTCTCCTAAACTCTAAGGCAGAGGGCGTCCGGCAGCTTGTCCCAGGCTAAGCCCCTGAACCCGTCCCCAAAGACCTCTCTCCGCTGACTTCCCAATGAGTTAAGGCAGGCAAGCCAAAACTCTCCCTTTGCTTCCTCTCTGCTAAGCCCTTTCTTGTCTCATTGTCCCCAGCTTAAATAGATGTATCCTCATTGTCACCTGGACTTGTGTTGTGAAGTCTTTCCTACATGAAGTCAAGAACCCACATGCTACGGTTGGCTCTAGGCAGGCCCGCCGAGGGCCAGGCCGGGTCCCTGTCCGGTAACAAAACTGGCGACCTTTCACTTTGTGGGACAAAGCCCAACCAACTGAGCCACATGGGTCAGGGCAGAAATGCCTCTGCTTTGTTTGTTGAGATGATCATGTGGTTTTTATCCTTTGTTCTGTTATTATGGTATATTATATTGATTGATTTTAGTAAGTTAAATTAACCTGTGTACCTGGGACAAATTTCATTTTGTCACAGTGTATAATTCTTTTTATATGTTGCTGAATTTGATTGGCTAGTATTTGTTCAGCATTTTTGCATGTATAGTCATGACAGATATTTGTGATGTCTTTGGCTTTGGTATCAGGGTAATACCAAACCCTGATATTAACAAAACCTCTTAACCTCTCATAGAATGATTTGGGAAAAGTGATTTATGTATTCTGATTCTCTTTTAATAGTTTGGTTGGGTTGAAATGAATTTCTTCTTAGAATGGGGGATAGCAAACTTCTATAAAGGAACAGATAGTAAACATTTTAGATTTTAGAGTCCACGAATGGTCTTTGTCACATACTCTTCTCTTTTTTTAAAGTGTTTTTCTTTCTTTTTTAAAGATTTTATTTATTTATTTTTAGAGAGAGAAGAATGGAGGCAGAAGAGAGGGAGAGAAACAACAGTGTGTGGTTGCCTTTTGTGCAACCCAGGCATGTGCCCTGACTGGGAATCAAACTGGCAACCTTTGGTTTGCAGGCCAGCACTCAATCCACAGCGCCACACCAGTCAAGGCTAAATGTTTTTCTTTTTATAACTCTTTAAATACTGAAAAACCATTCTGAGTTCAGGGACCACAGACAAACAGGTTGTGGCCTGGATGTGACCCACGGGCTGTCGTTGGCCAGTCCTTGCTTCACAGTTTCAAAGGCATTGCTGCATCCTCTTTTAGCCTCTTTCCTCATCTTTTCCATGTAAACTTTGCTGTTGTTTTGCTTTTTTTTCTGCTTATCTCTAATTTTTGAAAATTTCTCAAGGATGTATTCTAATATAGGTCTTTGTTATTCATTATACTAGGAAATCTATCAATATGAAAACTGTCAACATGGAAATGAATATCCCTTTAGTTTTAGAAAAGTCTTTTAGTATTATATCCTTGCTAATTTCTTCCTTATTTTGCAGTTCCCTCCTTCCTGAACTACTGTTATTCATAAATTAATCTTCTAGTTTTCTTAACTCTTCTCTATCATTCTCTTCTTCTTACCCTTCCCCCATCATTTCTTTTTATTTTAATTCTGACTCCTGGGAGATTTCCTCAACTTAAACTTTGAAATTTAAAAAATATATATTTTATTGATTATGTTATTACAATTGTCCCAGTTTTCCCCCCTTTGCCCCTCTTCACCCTGTACTCCCCATTCCCTCCAGCAATCCCCCCCTTAGTTTGGTTCGTGTCCATGGGTCATGCATGTAAGTTCTTTGGCTTCTCCATTTCCTATACTGTTCTTAACCTCCCCTTGTGTATCTTGTACCTACCGATGTATACTTCTTAAACACTGTACCTTGCCCCCCATTTTCTCCCTCCCCATCCCAACATAACCCTCCAAATGATCTCCATATCTATGATTCTGTTTCTGTTCTGCTTGTTTGCTTAGTTTGTTTTAGATTCAATTGTTGATAGTTGTGAATTTACTGCCATTTTAATGTTCACAGTTTGATTTTCTTTTTCTTAAAAAAGTCCCTTTAACCTTTCATGTAATAATGGCTTGGTGATGATGAACTCCTTTAGCTTCACCTTGGCAGGGAAGCACTTTATCTGCCCTTCCATTCTGAATGATAGCCTTGCTGGATAGAGTAATCTAGATAGTAGGTCCTTGCTTTTCATCACTTTGAATACTTCTTGCCAGTCCCTTCTAGCCTGCAAAGTTTCTTTTGAGAAATCAGCTGACAGTCTTAGGGGAAGTCCTTTGTAGGTAACTCTCTGCTTTTCTCTTGCTGTTTTTAAGATTCTTGCTTTATCTTTAACCTTTGGCATTTTAATTATGATGTGTCTTGGTGTGGTCCTCTTTGGATCCATCTTGTTTGGGACTCTCTGTGCTTCCTGGGCTTGAATGTCTATTCCCTTCGCCAAATTCGAGAAGTTTTCTTTCATTATTTTTTAAAATAAACTTTCAATTTCTTGCTCTTTCTCTTCTGCTTCTGGCACCCCTATGATTCAGATGTTGGTACTTTCAAAGATGTCCCAGAAGCACCTTAACCTACCCTTGTTTTTTTTGGATTCTTTATTCTTCTTTCTGTTCTGATTCAATGTTTTTTCTTCCTTATGTTCCACATCATTGATTTGGTTCTCAGCTTCATCCCCTCCACTGTTTGTTATCTGTAAATTTTTCTTTATTTCACCCAATGTAACCTTCATTTCTCCCTGTTTTTTTTTTTTAATGCTGTTGAAGTAACTGATGAATTCCCTGAGCATCCTAATAACCAATGTTTTGAACTCTGCACCTGATAGGTTGCTTATCTCCATTTTGCTTAATTCTTTTTTCTGGAATTTTGTTCTGTTCTTTCATTTGGGCCATATTTCTTTGTCTCTTCATATTGGTAGCCTCCCTGTGTTTGTTTCTGTGTATTAGGTAGAGCTGCTTTGACTCCCTGTCTTAGTAGCATGGCCTATTATAGAAATGGTACCTGTAAGTAGGATGGGGCAGAGCCTGAGGTAATCACCAGGGCAGGGCAACATGAGTCACAACTCTGTGGCTCTGTTTAGGGGAGGGCTCAGAGAGGGGACAATGCTGCTACCTGGCCCCTGGGGTTTTGTACAGGAGGGAGCTGTCTCCTGGCTCTCACCCTGATGCCAGTCACTCCAATTTCTCCCCATATGCCACTGGTGCCCTTTCGGCTGTTGCCCTGGTGCTGACACCCAAGGGAATGAGTCTGCTCAAGCCCTAAGTCCATTGCAGGTCCTTTGAGAAGAGACTAATTCTGCAGTTTCTTCCATTCTCCCAACCCCCATCGGTTTTTACAGCCAGAAGGTATGGGGCCTTATCTTCCTGGCACTGGAACCCTTGGCTGTGTGGTCTAGCGTGGGGCTGGGATCCCTCACTCCTGAGGCATCCCTCCCAATTTTTATCCACCACACATGGGTGTGGGACCACCCCTTCCATGTCTCCATGCCTCTCCTCTCTGCGCCTCTCCAAATCTCCGTCCCTCCTACTCATCTGGATGAATGTGGCTTCTTTAATTCCTTTGTTGTTGGACTCCCATACAGCTCAATTTTCTGATGATTCTGGGTGTTATTTGTTTTTTAGTTTAGTTGTAATTTTTAGCTATGGTTGTGAAAGAAAGAAAGCCGTGTTTACCTATGCCTCCATCTTGACTGGAAGTCCTTCAAACTTTTTTAAATTTTGAAATCTCTGCCATATATCTATTACATGTATATTTCCAAGAGCTCTATCTTATTTTTTAATGTTCTCTTTTATAGAATCCTGTTTTTGATTCATGGATGTAATATATTCCCTTACACCTCTAAAGCTATTTTAAATTTTTAAAAATTTTCTTATGTGTATTTCATAGTGTGTTTTCTCATTATTCTCTTTCTCCTTGTTTTCTTTTTCCTTTGGGGTAGACTTGTCTAGATGTTTTCCTCTTGTTTGTTGATCCTTGACTGTCCATTTGAATTAAAGAGAGACTTATAATCTGATGAGAAACTCAGCTACACTTGTCAACTAGTGGGCTTCTCTGGAACCTGCCTCTTTCTTGGAGGTGGGGGGGTGGTTAGGAAGAGAGGAACAAATACAAATTTGCTTATTTTTTCCTCTTTTCCACCATGAGAATATTCTAATCTCCTGCTTGGGGGTGGGAGGTTTGTGTAGGAGGAGCTGCCAATGCCTGAAAGCCAGGTTGGGGACAGGAGGACTGGGGTGGCAGGGAACCTGTATTTCAGGATATAGGCTGATTTAATCCCCCTTTGCTCACTCCTTCTCCATCTGTGTCAGCACGTGCAGGTACACAGCCTCTCTTGTTCAGTCTCTTGAGAGAGTAACCCCCACCCCTCTTTTGCTAGGGTAGGATTGGGATAGGTACACAGTTCCAGGGGTGGGAGATTGGAGCTGGGCAATCTATGTGCTTCATGTAAAGATTTTCACCTGTGGTGGCAAATCCTGAAGGGCAGCTGCGCCTTCTTGCTGCGGGTGTGCTGCTGGCGCCAGTGAGGCCCATGCTGCCAAGAGAGCAGGGCGGAAGCAAGCTGGGTCCTAGGAAGAATGGCTGAGGCACTGACCCCCTGGTGCGTCCCTCCCAGGCAGGTGGCTGAGCCGTGGGACACCCTGGACGTCTGTGCCATGACAGCGGCATGGGAGGGAGGAGCCTGTAGGTCTCCAGAGGCTGCTGCAGACCTGGGAACCCGCAGAGACCCTGGCCCCGGAGCCCACCCCAGGGCCAGAAACTAATGAAGAGGACCTCCTCTCCAGCACACACGCCCAGGCCCCTACACCTCAGGTTGCTGGAGCTTCTCACCCAGGCACTGGAGAAGGCTGTGTAGGTGTGAAAAGGCATGTCTAAGGCTGGAGAAAGAGACAAGGCCTCCAGGCTGTAGTCTGGGCCTGTTGCATCTTCTCCTATTACCACCGCACCTCAGCCCCCAACCCCCAGGCTTCCGAGACAAACCCTCCCAGGAGCATCCGGCAGACCACCATGCCTGCCAAAGGCTTCCCTAAGCCCAGACTTCTGTCAGCAGGGATCAGACCTGTAAGGGGACAGGGACCCAAGCTGCCAAGCCTGGACCAGGCCTCAGGGACCAACAGAAAGCTCTATTGGTTGCTCCTCGGGCCCCAGAATCTTTCACACTCAAGGAGAAGGGGACCCTGCTGCAGCTGCCCACTGCCTTCAGGAAGGTGGCTTCTCAGAACTCCCACCTGTGGGCCCAGCTTAGCTCTACACAGACCAGTAACTCCACGCATGCCACTACGTTCTCCAAAATCCAGTTCCTCCAGAAAATGCAGACGACTTCAGGCTGGCCCATCTCCAGGGGCGGAGGCGGAGGCAGGGTGCCTGCAGAAGGCCTGCTCGCTGCTGAGACAGAGAGTGGGGGAAGAGCTTACAGCAGACCCCATGGACTAGAGGCAGACGTACTGCTGCCTACCCACCTTGGAGCGGCTGCAGCCTGTGGCAGGGCAGTGTCTCCGCAGGCCGCAGAAGCTTTAGGCAGTGCTGGAATAGCGGCTGGGGCTGTGGTCTGAGGGGAGGATCCCCAGGGCCTCATCCGGGGCCCCCAGCAGCTTTTCTACTCCAGCACCCAGGAGCTGCAGACCCTGGCAGCCCTCAGGCTGTGGGTGGGCATGCTGGACCAGCAGATCCACCTGCAAAAGATCCTGAGGGCAGAACTTCTCCCCTGGGTAAGCACACAGGAGCCACTGGGACCACCCTGGCTGGCGCCATGCTGGGCTGTGCACAGCCTTCTCTAAGAGGGAGGCCAGTGTTTTCCACCATCCTGAGATAAGCCTGCTGACTGAGCCCTTCCTGTGTCAGGGCAAGCTGGTTCTGGGTCTGCTGGGGATAGTACCCCTTCTGTGGTCAGAGTTAAATGAACAGGGACTGGGGAGATTTTCACTGATGCAGTGGCCTGGGCTGAGACGCCTGTACTGCCCTGGGAAACAAGGTTTCCAAGGGGCAGGGACAGCCCCCTGGCTTTTCCTGAGGACCTCGGTCCCTTCTCACAACTGCTAAAACTGGTCAGAGCTTGGCTGGACCCTCCAACAGCTTGAGGAGACCAGGAGCCTATGGGGGACTTTTCTTAGCTACCTTTGTTTTCTCTCACTTTAGACTTAAAAGCTGCTTGAATGACATTAAAACTACTTTAGAAAGTATATATATTTATATCATATCCAAAAAAAAAAAAAAAGATTCAACCGATCTTCCTATTTCAGCCTCACTCCACAACTTCCACTTCAGAGATACAGGGTACCTTCAATTCTAAGACTTTTACAAAGCTCTGGTATGCTAATTGGGTTCTTCTTCTTCTTCTTTTTTTTTTTTTAAGAGAGAGGGGAAGGGAGGGGGAAAGAGAGAGAAGGAAAGAGCAATGTGTGGTTGCCTCTCACGTGCCCCCTGCTGGGGACCCAGCCTGCAACCCAGGCATGTGCCCCGGCTGGGAATCAAACCAGCAACCCTTTGATTCGCAAGCCAGGGCTCAGTCCACTGAGCCACACTAGCTGGGGTGCTAATTGCCTTCTTAATGGCTTTTTAAATGCTCAGTTCTCCTGGTTTGCTAACTCAGTTATCATTTGCACACCAACACTTCACTTTCTGAATCTTTTTAAACATTTTTCTTCTAGCTTTGACTCTTATCCTCTTTGAACTTGATGCGTTATGACTCTAGATTATTTTACTCTAACTTTACTGAGGTATTAGAAAGAAGCTCAGATAAGTATGTGTAATCAATCTGTCATGTTTTAATGGGAATTATTACCTTCTTTTTAAAGGCGATCTCACATCCTTTGGCAGTATCCTCACTGAGGGGCAGTTACTCCCTCCCTGTCATATCGTATGTCAGTAGGACAGATAGTTGCGGGGCCCCCACTGCTGGTTCTTATGGGTTCTAGACCCCCCCCAAAAGAACTATAAAATCAGCAATCCAATTTCTAACCTCAAAAACCTAGGAAACAGCTCTGACTGGTGTGGCCCAGCTGGTTGGGCTTCATCCTGTGAAGTGAAAGGGCGCTGTTTCTACTCTGGGTCAGGGCGCACGCCTGGGTTGCGGGTTCGGTCCCTGGTCGGGGTGCACACGAGAGCCACCGATTAATGTTTCTCAAATCGATGTTTCTCTCACTCTCTTTTTTCCTCCCTTCCCCCTCTCTCTGCAAAACAAAAACAAAAACAAAAAACAACTAGAAAACAGAAGCAAAATAAACCTAAAGCAAATAAGAAGAATAAAATAACAAAGATAACAATGGAAATCAATAAAACTGAAACCAGTAAAACAATACAAATAATCAATGATCTGGTTCTTTGACAGATCAATAAAATTGACAAACCTCTAACAAGACTGACAAAGAAAAAAGAGAGAACACAAATGAGAATATGAGGACTGAAGCAGAGGGTAACACTGAAAACCCTGTCAATATGAAAAGGATAATAAAGGAATGCTACAAACAACTTCACACACAAACATTTGACAACTTGGATGAAATGGGCCACTTCCTGGAAAAAACAAATCACCACAATTCACTCAATATGAAACAGATAATTTGAATAACTCTGTAACTATTAAAGAAATTGAATTCCTAATTAAAACATTCCTCCAAAAGAAATCTCCAGGGCCCGATACCTTGCTGATCTTTTTGTTTAATTGTCCTATCAATTGCTGAGAGAGGGATGTTAACGTCTTCAACTAAAATTGTAGTGTTACTCTTTCTCCGCTCATTTCTATCAGGTTTTGTTTTACCTGTTTGCAGCTCTGTTGTTTTGTGTGCACAGTTAAAATTGCTATGTCTTCTTGATGGACTGCGCTTTTATTATTATATAATACCCCTTTTGTTCTCTAGTAATTTCATCTGATATTAATTAAAGCCACACTTGATTTCCTTTAAAGTTTACATGATATATCTTTTTCCGTCTTTTTACTTTCCATCATTATATTTGAAATGAGTTTCTTATAAACAGCATATAGTTTGTCTTGGTTTTAAATCCACTCTGCCTACCTCTGTCTTTTAATTGATGTATTTAGATCATTTATGCTAAATGCAGTTATTGATATATTAGGGCTTAAGTCTGCCATTTTATTTATTTTCTGTTTTTCATTTTTTTAAATTTTATTTATTTATTTATTTAGAAGCTGAGAAGGAGAAAGAGAGGGAGAGAAATATCTATATGAGAGAAAAACATTGATCGGTTACCTCTCATATGCACCCCAACCAGAGACTGAACCCACAACCTAGGCATGTGCCCTGACCGGGGATTGAACCAACAACCCTCTGCGTTGTGGGATGTTGCCCAAACAATTGGGCCACACCAATCAGGACTGTTTTTCATTTCCCTGTTTTCTTTTTTTGCCTTCCTGTTGACTATTCAAACACTTTTTAGGATGCCATCTTGATTTATTGATAGTGTTCTTGAGTATGTCCCTTTGTACAGCATTTTCAGTGGTTGCTCTTGTCATTATATTATATACAATAACTTACTATAGTTTCCTTGTGTCATCATTTTATCATTTCAAGTTCAGTATAGAAGCCCCAGTACCATTTATGTCCCTTTACTCTCCTCGTTCGCAATATAATTTTCTTATATATTTCATCTACAAACATTTAGAACCTTATCAGACGATGTTATAATTTCCCTTCAGCTGTCAAATATAATTTAGAAAATGTAAGAAGGGGAGCTTATTATATTAATCTATATTTTTACTCTTTCCATTGTATTTTCTTCCTTCCTGATGGTCCAAGATTTTATCTTTTATTATTTCCTTTTTATCTCAATAATTTTCTTTAGCCATTCTTTTAGGGTAGATCTGCTAGTGACAAATTCTCTTAGTTTTCGTTTATCTGAGAATGTCTTAACTTCCCTTCATAGCTGAATATTTCACTGGGTATAGGATTCTAGGCTGACAGTTCTTTTGTTTTAGTACTTGAAAAATATTATACCACTACCCATTGGCCTCCAACCATATGATGAGAAGTCTGTTATCATTCAAATTATTTTTCTTCTATGGGTAGAAACATTTTTTACTCTGAACTAGACCAAGAATTTTGTTTGTCTTTATTTTTCGGAAGCTTAGTTATGATGTGCTTTGGCATGGATTTCTTTTGGCTTATTTTTTGGGGGGTTCGCCCTGATTCTTGAATCTGTAGGTTTATGTGTCTTGTCAAATTTGGGGAACTTTCAATCATTATTTCTTCAAGTACTTTTTCAGCTTTACCCTCTTTCTCCTCTTTCCAGGACTATGACATGGATGTTAGACCTTTTGTTACAGACCCACTTATTCCTGAGGCTCTATTCATTTTTTCCCAGTCTCTTTTCTCTCAGTTATTTAGTTTTGGTTATTCCTATTGTTGCATCTTTAAGTTTAGTGATTCTTTTTTCTGTCTTCTCCATTCTGTTATTAACCCCATTCACTGAGCTTTCTTTTTTGAGTATTGCATTATTAAGTTATAAAATTTTCATTTGATTTTCCTTCATATCTTCTATTTCTTTGCCGAGATTTCTTTTTCACTTGTTTCAACCATGTTTGTAATTGTTTGTTGAAGCACTTTATCATGGCTTCTTAAAATCTCAGATAATTGTAACATCTTTGTCATCTTGGTGTTGACATGTATTTTTTAAAATTTTATTTATTGATTTTAGAGACAGGAAGAGAGAGAGTGAGAGAAACATCAAATTTTTTGTCCCACTCATTTATGTATTCATTAATTGCTTCTTGTATGTGTCCTGGCTGGGGATCAAACCTGCAACTTTGGCATATCGAGATGATGCTCTAACCAACTGAGCTATCCTGGCAGGACAATGTCGACATCTATTGATTGTCATTTTTTTTTCATTTGGTTTGAGATCTTCCTCGTTCTTGGTATGACAAATGATTTATTGAAACCTTGACATTTTTATATTATGTTATGAGACTAGATCTTATGTACATATTCTATTTTATCAGTCTTTCTCTGACAAAGTTCCAGCAGGGGAATGGGAAAGGGTGGGACAGTTAACCATCACGTTATTGCTAGGTGAAGGTAGAAGTCAGTTCCCCACTTGGCCTCTGCTAACACCCAAGGGAGGGAGATTCCTCACTGATACTGGTCAAGAGTAGGAATTCCAGCTCCCCACGTGGTCTCCTCTGGCACAGCAGCGAGAAGGCTTTGTGGGCGCTCACTGATGGTGAGACCCCTGACATCCCACTAGGCCTCCTCTGACACTACTCCGGTGGAGAGGAGGAGCAGAGCTTTATTACTGCCAAGTGGGGGAGGAAGTCTAGGTTACTTGTGTCAGCTTGACTGACATTGAGGTGGGGCTATTGTGGTACTAGCCATTGGAATGAAAGTCCCAACTTCCTACTAGGCCTTCTCTGACAGCACCCTGGCAGGGATGTTGGGACTCCTCATTACAGCTTTGTGAGGGTAAAAGTGTAAACTTCTCATTCAACCTTTGCTGGCATGGGTGGAAGTGGGGCCGTGTTTTCTTCTGTGGTATTTGGCTGGAGTAGAGCAGTTATTGTCTAAAAATTTTCTGTGTCTCTAGGCTGCTCCTTTTCTGGTTCTTTAACTCAGACAGGTTTTTTTGGGGGGGTGTTTATTTGGGGGGATGCCTATTGGTTATTCTGGGTTGATGGCTTCTTCTAAGCCTGGAATGTACAAGGCCAAAATAAAACCTAATGCCCTCCCTGCCATGTCATTCCTCGGGTGCTGAGGTTTCTACCCACTCTGCCTTTAGCTCTCCACGTTTCAGAGTCTTCTCAGGTTTGTGTTGTACGTAATGTTCGGCATTTTTATTTATTCATTTATTTATTTCATTTTATTTTTTTCTCTTACCATTTAGTCCCCTTATACTCCCTCCCCTCCACAATCACCACACTGTTGTCCATGTCCATGAGTCCTTTTTCCTTTTTGCTTAATTCCTCCATCCCCTAACCTCCCCTCCAGCCCGCTTAGCTGTCATCTGCTCCCTTTCTATGAGCCTGTCTCCATTTTCCATGTTAGTTCATTTTGTTCACTATATTCCACATATGAGTGAAATCATATGGTATTTGCCTTTCTCTGACTGGCTTATTTCACTTGGCATAATGTTCTCCAGGTCCATCCACACTGTCACAAAGGGTAACATTTTCTTCTTTTTTATGGCCAAGTAGTAGTCCATTGTGTAAATGCCCCATGGTTGTTTTATCCACTCATCTACTGATGGACACTTGGGCTGCTTCCCTATCTTGATGATTGTAAATAACACTGCAATGAACACAGGGATGCTTATGTTCTTTTGAATTAGTGTTTTGGGTTCCTTCAGATATATTCCCAGAAGTGGGATCGCTGGGTCAAAAGGCAGGTCCATTTTTAATTTTCTGAGGTATCTCCACACTGCTTTTCACAGTGGCTGCACCAGTCTGCATTCCTACAAACCGTGCAAAAGAGTTTCCCGATGTCCAGGGTTTTTATATGTCCTTAGCAGGAGGAACGGGGAAAGTATGTCTATTCCATTGTCCCAGGGGCAGAAGTCCCCAGCTCATTATTTTTTCCATTTCATAAATGAGAGAACAGATTCATTTATGTGTGTCCCAAATCACAAGATTTGAAGAAGGATACAGAATACTTATCATGCAGCCACTCCCCATACCAGAAGCAGGGGCCCCAGAGCCTGTACGGGCCAGCAGTAGAGGCCCCAACTTACCACAAGTTGGTGTGTGCTCCATATCGCACAGCAGGTAAAAAGTAGAACTGGAATGTAATCTCACATTTATGTGACTCTGTAACTGGTACTCTTCTGTGTCACACGGGCCCGTAGGGACTAGATCCAAATATAATAAGAATGGTCATATGAGATAAGGATTAGACTTACTACTCAGGGATTCGGAGAGCAGAGCTGCCCAGTCAGAGAGCAGAGACCACTCATTAGAGATGCAATCAAACAGGGACTCTAAAGGTATGGTTCACGGACCACCTGCATAAGAATGTTAACCATGTCTGTTAGAAATGCAAATACTGAGGGGACTGTGTATGTGTGTGTCCCCTGAAAATTGTTAACAACTGCTACAGAGAAAAACCTGGGGAAAATTCCATGACCTCTGGAGCCCCTCAAACAGACCATGATTCTCTTGAGGGAATCGCCTCAGTCACCCCACTTGTTGCCACTCTGATTTCTGGTAAAACTAGCCTGGTGAGCAAGGCCAACCCGGCCCTGGCATCTATTGGAACTTGCCAGGGGCTTTGGGCATCAGGGAGCTTCCTCCAGGGAAGGACAATAGGAGGAAGGAGGGGAGAGGGACAGACCCAGTCAGAAGTGGCAGACAGTAGGAGACTAATGAGATTAATACTTGACATTCATTAGCCAAGGATTCTGGAACCTTGCCAGCCCTCTCCAGAAAATGGCCCCAAATGCCCTCTTAATAGCATTAAATGAAATTACAAATCAGAGATGCTGGCTGATCAATCTCCTTGGGGTTTTTCTACAGACGCTGTGCAGGGGGATGGGGAGGATCCTTCAGCGGGGCTGCCACTGCTTCTCTGCCAGCAGCTGCAGCACTTGGTCCACTTGGGCAGTTTCCTCTCCTCTGGTCTGGAGGAAGGGGCCAAACGAGTAGGTCTGATTATGGTCAAATTTTATTTCTTATCCCAACCTACCCACCACACCCCAGGCACAAAGCCACCATTCAAGGGGGAGCCAAGTAGAAGACATGAAATGTATATATTTGTTTATCAAATTTATTTTTTATTATAATTGACATACAATATTATGTTAGTTTTAGGTGTGCAACACAGCAATTAGACATTTATATACCTTAAAAAGTACTCACCTCAGTAAGTCTAGTACCCATCTGACACCATACATAGTTATTATAGTATTATTGACTATGTTTCCTGTACAGTACTTTATATTCCGGTGACTATTTTTATAACTGGCAATTTGTACTTCTTAATCCTCTTCATCTCTTTTGCTCATTCCCCCCATCCACCTCCCATGCGGCACCTGTCAGTTTGTTCTTTGTAATTATACATTTGTTTCTGTTTTGTTTGTCCATTTATTTTGTTTCTCAGATTCCGCATATAAGTGAACTCATACAGTATTTGTCTCTCTCTGAGTTGTTTCATTTAGCATAATACCCTCTAAGTCCATCCATGTTGTCGCAAATAGCAAGATTTCACTTTTCTTTTTATGGCTGAGTAATATGCTATTGAATGTAAGTACCACATTTTCCTTATCCAATCATCTACTGATAGACCCTTAGGTTGCTTCCATATCTTGGTTATTGTATGTAAGTGCTGCAATGAACATAGGGGTGCATATGCTTTGCGTTTCTTCAAATAATACCCAGCAGTGGAATTGCTGGGTCATATGGTAGTCCTATTTTTAATTTTTTGAGGAACCTCCATAGTGTTTTTCCAAGGACACAAAATTTTTCCAGTGGTGTCCTGGGCAGGGGACATACTGTAGAATGGCATCAGGTGGGACTTTCCTCTGCTGAACATGGCCTGGGCCTAGGTTCCTTGAGAATCCCAGAGGCCTCAGATCAAGAAGAGGGAGCCCTCATCCATTGGGTACCACTTCTCCTTCCATGGCCAGGCTCTGGGGCAGAGAACCTACTTGGAAGCCCACTTGGGCCTTAGAGACTCACAGGTTTGCCTACCTGAAGTGTCGCTTCCCATCTCTTTCGGCATGTCGTTCATCATATCTCTTGACTCTGCCTGATAGAAAGTTCTTGGAATCTCTAGCAGAGGTCCCGCTGCCTCGTCAGACCGCTTACTCATGTTCTCCACTGCCTTGGCCTAGCCAACGGGATTTAATGGCGATCCATCATCCTCTGCTCCCCATGGCAGGTCTTGATTGCCTTGTCACCATGCCCTTCCTTTCCCCTAGGAAGGAGGATTGGGAAGTGAGAGCAGACAGGAAGCAGCGGGGCCCCTGTGGAGTGCCTGCAGCCCCGAGGGGCCAGGGCTGGTGCGCCAGATGGGAAGCACCTCTGCTCCCAGGAGGCTTCTGTGTCAGCAGCAACCATCAACTCTGCGTGCCAGAATCTCATTGGCCAGGGCTTCTCTCCTGCCAGGAACAGAGTCTTTGCCCCTCACTGAGACCAATCAGCAGCACAGTCAGCAGCAGAGTGGGCCAAAAGCAATTTCTTCATGACATTTCCAACGGAGGGTAGGATTTAGCACATTGTGCATTTCTCTGGGCTCCCTGAAGGCCTGATAGCATCCAAACCTACAGCCAGCTGGCACCTCGAAGGTTGGGTGGGTGGTGAGCGTGTGTGTATGTTTGGGCGGGGGCGGGGGTGCTGCTGAGGCTCCACAAAGAGTTTTGCATGCAAGTGCAAGCACAGGTGCTTCCAGGTGCCTGCTGAGCAGTCTTGCCTCTACTACATCCAAAGGGGAAATCAATTCTGGTAATTACCCTATTTCCTCGATTCTAATATGCTATTGATTATAGGATGCACCATTAATTTAATAACTGCTTCAAAAAAAAGGCAAAACATCACAATAAACATGTATATCTATTTTAAGACATATCCTTATTTCAGAAATGTTAGAATGTGTATAGGGGGTGGGGGAGATGCACAGCATATTAAGAGAAAATGGTAACTGGGAGATATTCACACCAACTGCCTGTTTGAAGCCATGAGTAAATGTGATCAGTATGATGTATCGGCCTGTTCTGTGAGACAGAACCTTTTAAGATGAAGGATTTTGGCATGTTAGTGGGCACCCTGGACAATGACTCAACCACCTTCGGTTCTGTTATTGTGTCCCACTCCTTGCCAGTTCTCAAGGGCCCCTCCTTCCCAGCAGATATCTGCTCATATTCACTGCGATGTCAGGCGTCTGATTCTAACTAGGTGGCTCCAGAATTACAGACAAGAAGGTACCCTCATCTCCTCTCATCTAGCACTGTCTTTGAGCTCAGTTCCTCTCCTCAGCTCCCCAGGGATTCAGATCTCCCTCCTATGGTGTCACCGCCGTGAAAGGCTCACACATCTGGCTGTATCAGAAAGGGCTGGGCGTTCTCCTTCCGCCCTCTGTCCAGGTGAGGACTGAGGTCGTCATCATTTGCCTGCAGCTTATCTCTCCCAGGATACTCCAAAGCCTGCAGCCGAGCTCTCTGCCCCCGTCTTGGCAGTGCTCCAGGCTTCCTCCTGCCCCCGCCTTTGCTGTGCTGTTCTCCTAGCCTGGAAGGGCCTTGCCTGCTCCTGACCAACTCTCTAATCTACTGCTTTGAAGAGGGAATAAGCTGGGCTTTAGACACACTGAATTATGTGATGACTCAGAAGGTCTGAGGTCTGAGGTGGGAGGTGGTGTGAAAAAATAAAACACCTTTGAGAAAACAAAAATCAGAAAATTTTGATCCACACTGGAGAGTAGGAGGAACTGCCTAAGGGCTGAGTGAACAAGGGGGATGGGATGGTCCAGGAAGAAGACAGTTGAGAAGAGACTTTAGGAGGAGAGTTTTTACAAAGTTGCTGGAAAAGAATCCTGCTAGGAAGAAGGCAGGGACAATTTCAGGGGTCCCCTGTAAATCTTCCCCCGGGTCTAAATCTACTTTCATTCAGTGCTTTTCAACCTGGGGGACAGGGTACTTCCCTGCCTACGGTTTTTGGAAATGTCTGGGGGAGTTTTGATGATCACAATGATTGGGACTTTACTGCCATTTAGTGGATGGGGCCAGGCATCCTGAGGATCCTGAAGTTCTTGAGATAGTCTTTCACAGGAATGAATTACCTGCCCCAAAGGCCAAGACACCCAGACTGAGAAACACTGGTCCCTGCAGTACCTCACCTGGCCTCCAGGGGTTGGCCTCAGCTTGCCCTGACTGCCATTCCTTACCAGACTGAATCTGATTTGGAGTTTTCAAATAGAACTTTCTTAAGAAACTGTAAGAGAAGACAGATGGAAAATTATCAAAGAAAGCAACAAAGCATAAAAACAGATGAGCACTAATAGATTCCTGAGTCTAAGGAAGACTGAGTCTATTTAGTCACAGAAGCACTATTTTCTTTTTTAAACTCAGCTTTCCTGATTGAAACAATTTACTAGGTACAGAAACCTCATTTGTCTCCTTATTCTAAGGACACCACAGCCAGTCTTAGTTCTGACTGGTCCAGATGCTGTCCTGGTTAAGCTTGCCAGAGGCCAGTTCCCAGACCTTCTCCAGGTGTGACCCAGAAGGACCACGGGCTCAAAACCCACTGCAGCCTCAAGCCGTGCTGGTCTTCTGGGCTCTTCGCAATCTCTGGCTCATTACAGCCGCCCTGAGCATCGTGTGGTCTTCCCTTTTGCCTCTTAAGGTGAGTGTACGGTACTGCTAGTGGCTGTAGTGGAGTACTCATAAATTCTCATGGTATAACATAATAAAGTTTTATTTCTTACTCAAAGTCTAAAACGACTATTTAGCATTGGCAGCAACTCTACTCCAAGTGGTCATTCTGGAGCCCAGGCTCCTTCCCCCTGGTGATTACTCCGTCTTCGGTTTGTGGTTTCTAAGGTTGATACGTGCTTGTCTTCACCAAGCCTAAAGACGAGGGAAGAGCGTGGAGGATTGCCTGTGGGTGGTCTTCACGGGCCAGACCTGGATTGCCACACGTTACTTCTGCTCATATTCTGTTGGCACAAAAAAACACATGGCCTCTCCCAGCTGCAAGAGAAACTGGGAAAGGTAGTCTAGCTGTGTGTCCTGGAAGACAAAGAATTGGGTTTGATGATCTGCTTAAATCTCTCCATGCATGAAATTTTAGAAGTCCTTTTGTCATTTTTCTCTACCATTTTTGGCTGGTATACAGCAATTTCCTGGTTAAGAAGAAATGGTTCATTCTTCAAAAAGTAAAACATAGAATTACCATATGACCCTCCAATTCTATTCCTAGGTATATGCTCAAAAGTACATTTCCAAATTTTAAAAGTACTCATGCAAATATTTATGCATGTACATTGATAGTAGTACCATTTTCAATAGCCAAAAAGTGCAAACAACCCAAACGTCCATTAATGGAATGAATGGATAAACGAATTGTGTGTGTGTATAATTTATATTATTCATCCATAAAAAGGAATTAAATACTGATATGTGTTACAATGTAGATAAATTTCAAAAATATGCTAAGTGAAAAAAACCACAAAAAGTCACATATTGCAAGATTCCATTTATTTAAAATGCCCAGGTAGGCAGATTCATAGAGACATAAAGCAGACTGGTGGCTGTCGAGAACTAGAAGAAGGGGGCAGTGGAGAGCGGCTGCTCATATGGACACGGCCTCTTTTGTAGGTGATGAAAATGTTTTGGAAGTTGATAGGGGTGGTGGTTATACGATATCATGAATGTACTAAATGCCACTGGATTGTTGGATTTTGAATGGCTAATTTTCTGTAATGCAAGTTTCACCTCATTAAATTTTTATGATTCTAAAAATAGAATAAATAAAAGAGTTTTTAAATTTTTGTTTTTAGTGAAACTCAGCTTTTACCTTTGTTTGCCTCAGCTTATTATTCTTTGTTAATTTTTCTGGTCTGTATCACATAAGATGGTGCATTTCATCTTGGCCTGGTAAAGCAATTCACTCATCCTGTACTCTCTTTAAAGACACTGGGCAACTAATTGACTTATTTTTCCTTTAATCAGTATAATAATAATTTTCTATTATTAGAAACGGGTTAATTTCTAATAATAGAAAATGCATGTCTAAGATACAGAGTAATTCTCTGTCAGAGATCATTTGCCGAACGATGCGTGATTGGTGTGCCCTGGATTTGATAATTTTAATTTAGTTAATATTCTCACTTCTGTCCACTTCTGGGGGGCTTTTTAGTTTCCTTCACACCATGTCTGCCCTCATTCAGTAACTTCTCCTCTAGTCCTGTCCCCTGGGTGCTGTCTGGGTGGTTGGGATGTAGGTATTTTCAAGCCTTCCTAGGATCGAGCTCCAATCTTTTCTGCATGTATGATCTTAGTCAAATACCACGTAAATAATAAAAATAATTTAAAATTTTAATCATATTCTGCTCATTCTTCAAACAAAATAGCACTTACTATGTAGCTTTGTACATTTTTTGCTGTATGACCTTTTTTTCCTCTAGGCTGTAGTAAGCCCTTTGAGGGTAAGAAACATGCCTTCATTGCTGCTGTACGTTTAAGTGCCTGTTATATAGCATTGCTCAGTAAATATGAATTAAATGAATGAACAAAATTTAATAACATACAGATGAGAAAAAAAGATTGTTTTCTCATAGGAATAAACAACTTGATTGAAGCTATCCTCTAGTAAAGAGAGCAGCTGTTACCTGAAATCAATGGATTGTTTATTCCTGGAGATCAGCGAAAAAGAACCATTACTTAGGGCTATAAGCAGGCAGACTCAAGAAAAGAAATAAGCTGTGGGAATCGAGAACTCAGGAAACAGTGGAAGGAGGCAGACCAGGAGTGGTCAGAATAGAGCAATCAGACCTACTCACGGGGAGAGGGTGGGCAGGAGGCAGTGGGGGACTCCAACCAGACAGCGTACTCTGAGAGTGTGCAGATGGGCATAGGTGATGGCGTAGGCAGCTGTCTTAGGGAAGCCTATCAAAGGGAAAAAGGGAGGACCCCATCATTATTGGACCATGGTAAGGAGTAGGGGGTGGGTATCATGCTATAAGCAAGGGGAACTGGAAGCAGGCTGGGCTCTGGGCAAGGTTTCTGGATAGAGTGATAGAATTAAGAATCCTGGGAAGATGGGTGGGAATAAGGCTGAGTCTTGGCTTTGGAGGACCTGGTTCCCTGCCAAGTTTCTTAGGCAGATAGTCAGGCCCAGGTAGGGGCATTTGGTAACAACTTAGATACAAACAAGGCCCAAGAACCCGGTCATGCAGCCTGAGCAGGACTGGGTGACTTACGCCTGAGCTCCTGAAGTACTCCCTAAACTCCCATTACTGAGGCCAGGATGAATCTGTGCGGCTGAGGCAGGATGGAGCTTGCAGACAGGACTCAAGTGCTGGAGTCTGTGGTCTAGAGTTTCTTGCAGTCCCCACTAGCAAGAAGCCATTAAAAGTTAAACCTGTGAAAAGCAGGTGTTTGTCGTTGCCAAGCTGGATTCAGTGATCAGCCTGGGTACCTATAAATTACTCCGCTGGATTTAATGTGTATACATTTTAAAGATTTTCTTTCCTTGTAGCAAAGGAGATTTACAGTCTGAATGACTGAGCTTACTAATTCTAATAACTGTCTCTAGAACAGAAGTATATGAGAGGACGAGGATAAAGAGCCTGTATTTTGAGGTACCAGAAGAGAGAGGAACCCTCCCCAACACCCACAGCTATGGTGGGTGCAGGGTGTCTTCTGATGACTATGACCTGAGAGCTTTCTCAAGCCTTTCCTCCCCACCTATCCAGATGGCATGCCTCTGTCCCTGAGGACTCCAGGCCAATAGAACTGTCTGTTTTCTTACTCCACGGTTGGGTTGTCCAGCCTTCCTGGTTTTGTTCACCCAAGCTCTCAGCGGAGCATCCCAGGCCAGTACTGGGAGACCCATAGTAAATTCTGGATGGAGGGCTGGCTTGGCTGAGGTCTGGCCGCCTTCTCTCCTGCCTGTTATTTGAGCAAGGTTCTCCAGCCTTCTCAGCAATTTTATTAGTTATCTAGTGTTTTTCAGTAAACCCCCTTCTCAGATTGTATCAGTCTAAGTCAGTCCTGATGTTTATAGTGAGGAGACCTAACATACATGGAAGTCGGTGTCTTAAGTGGTGACAAAGCGCAAACCTTCAGAGAAATGAGGGATTTGTAATCTGCCTGGTTGGAACTGCACGCAGTGGAAACCCAGCCAGGAACTCTAGTGGCGGGTGCCTCAAATGGCAAAACAGCTTCTAAGTTATCACCGGTGGCCCTGGACTAAAGCGCCCACCTGATTTCACTGCAGTTCAGGCAGTCACACGCAAGTATGTGCCAGGGACTCTACTTTTCTGCCTCAAGGT
Organism: Mormoops blainvillei; assembly: GCA_004026545.1. Lineage (NCBI taxonomy): Eukaryota > Metazoa > Chordata > Mammalia > Chiroptera > Mormoopidae > Mormoops > Mormoops blainvillei. The sequence continues at coordinate 891 of PVJD01014024.1, read as the reverse complement.
TTTCTCCAAAGCCACACTCAGTGTGGGGGAAATTAACATTCGTAAGGGCAAACCCAAAAGGGATGAGAGCCAGCGGATAAGTGTTTCCATTCCTTTCCTTCGTAGGACAGTTTAGAGGTGGCTTCTGCAACGTGTTTCTGACAACCCCCAGTAGGAGTGAGACCATCACATTTAGCAGCTCAATCATGCATCCTTCATTGATTTTTCTTCCTTTCCTTACTCAGTCTCCCTGTCCCCTCATCTGCTTCCTGAAGGAAACCCCAGATGAACAACCCGCACCCAAGTCTGAGCCTTGGGCTCGCTTATAGGAGAGGCCAACCTAAGACAGGGAGCAGTGTGAAAAGAAGAGGAATTAAAGAACAGGAGATGGGAGGTGGGGAAGAAGGGGTCACTGTAGGGTGGCTTCTACCAGCACGGAAGCTTAGGGACAGAATGGAAAACTTAAGCTCATAAATTTCAGCCCATGGCATGGACAGAAACCCAAGGGCTTTCCATGACCTTACTAAAAGGCTTTCTTAGAGCTCATAGTTGCAGGACTGAGATAGTCAAAAACGATCAGGTTTGATCCCTTTAGGTGGTCTGGCTACAAATTTTTAATTAAAAATCACAGCTTTTCTACATTTCTAATGTGAAAGGGCATTAGCCAGTAAAGAGCGGAACCCCCACAGTTGGAAAGAGGGTATACAGAGGTTTTCATGGACTCGCAGTCCCCTGAACCTGTTATCCCCGCTGAGCCTTCCTTGCCAGAAACAGCAGCTCCCCCCGCTCTGTCTGATGTAGCTGTTACTGCCTTTTTCAGAAACTCTGTATGGACCCACCTTATGGAGTTACCTTGCAAGGAGAGGAGTCACTATCCTTGTTATTTCTACACCAAAAAAAAAAGTTCCAAGG
>PVJD01014023.1:0-31044 GCA_004026545.1 Mormoops blainvillei | reverse complement strand
AGTCCTTTTGCAATGTGTACACATATCAAATCATCACATTGTACACCTTAAAGTAATGCAATGTTGTATGTCAATTATATCTCAATAAAACTAGAAAAGAAATAAAATAAAATACCAACTAAGCATTGATGACTCCCACATTTATCCCTCTGGATCAGACTTATTCCCTAAATTCCAGGCTATTGTAGCCAATGGTTCACTTGATATTTTCACTTGTGTCTAAAAGGCATCTCAAATTTAACATGTCCCCAAAATCACAGAAGATGATCCGTCTGCCATCTTCTCTATATCAGTAAACAATAGCTTTAGCTCAATTCTTCCAGTTTCACAGGCCAAAATCCTGTCTTCTTCTCACACCCTATACCCTATCTGTCAGGAAATGCTGTTTCTGGACCTCCAAAATAAATCCAAAATCAAACACACCTTCCCACCTTCTCTGCTTCCACTCCGGATAGAGTCACCATCATGGCCCACCTGGACTGTTACAACAGCCTCCTAATTGGTCTTCCAGTTTCTAAACTTGCCCCCTCCAATCTAGGCTCAACCCAGCAACAAAAGTGACCATCTTACAATATTTGTAATGTCACATCACTTTTTTTAGAACCCTCTCATTACTTTCCATTTTACTCAACAGGCTCACAGCGACCTTACAATGACCCAGAAACTCTTTGTGATCTTGCCCCTCTGCAGCTTCTCTAACCACCTCTCCTACCGCTCTCTCACTTACTCATTCTGCTCTGTCCTAGAACACGCTCAAGCAAGTTCTTGCTTCAAGTCCTTTGAGATTTTTCCTTCTTCCTGAAATGGAAAGGCAGGTATCACTATCTTACTTCTTTCAGGTCGCCCGCTCAACTATCATTTTACTACTGCCACTGCCCCTGAACACTTTCCTTAATTCCCAGTCTTTCCTATCCTGCTTTATCTCCATAGTTGTATGACCATACACACCATACATGTACTTATTTGCGTATTTAATTCCTGCTACCAGAATGTGAGCTCTATCTAGGCAAGAGCATCGCCTTGTTCTCTAATATGTTCTCAATGCTAGAACTAGCTGATGGCAGGTACTTGATTAAATTCAATAAATGAATAATGGCACAAAATTAGGAATGCTGGATTTGCCATTTGCTAGTTTCTAACTAACAAACCAATGAAGGTGTATAAATAAGCCATAACAGAAGCCTACATTTTGAAATGAAAAGGAGACTGTTATTAAATTTTGGAAGGCCTACTAATTTCATCAAGTCACTAGGTGATGTGACCTCTGTGACTAAGAGGCTGCCCTGATCAAAAAACCAGTTAGTCTTACCCCTGAATACACACTTCATGGTAGAGTTACCTTTTAACCAGGAATTTTCAGCTGGGGGTGACTTTGCCCCTAAAGGAGCATTCGGTAATGTCTGGAGACATTTTTGTTTTTCATGACTAGGGGAAAGGTGTTCCTAGCATCTAGTGGGTAAAGGCCATTGATGCTGCTAAACATCCTACAATTCATGAGACAGGAGGTCACAAATAATCATCCAGCCCAAAATGGCAATAGTGCCAAGGTTGAGAATGTGTGTTCTGATATCGTTGGGTAATGTTTTTAAAATGTCGATTAGGTTACATCGATCAATAGTGTTGTTCAAGGCTTCTACATGCTTATGAGTTTCTTTTTACTTGTACTATCAGTTGAGAGATAAGTGTTGAATTCTTCTGTAATTGGAGGTCTATTTCACCTTTCATTTCTATTTTTGCTTCATATATTCTGAAACTTTGTTATTAATATATAAACATTTAGGATTATGTACCCTGAATAAGGTTTCCATTTTGTCATTATCAAAGTATCCTATTTATTGTTACCAAGTTTCTGAAATTTACTTTTTTATAAATATAGGTATTTCAGCTTTCCTTTAGTTACAGTGTTCACATGGTTTTACCATTTTCCATCTATTCACTTTTGATCTACTTATGTCTTTACATTTAAAGTGGGTTTTCTTGTAAACAGCACATAGTTGGACCTGTTTCCCTTCCAATCTGACAATCTCTGCCATGTAATCATGGTGTTAAGACCATTTGAATTTAATATGATTATTGATATGGTTGGGTTTAAATCTACCATCTACTATTTGTTTCATATTTATTCCTTCTCTGCTTTATTCACTTTTTCTGCCTTCTGTACTGACTGAGTCTTTTTTGTAATTCTGTGTGGTGGGTACAATTCTAAGATGTCCCCCTAGATTGCTAACCCCTGGTTACACACTGTATATTCATTTTCTCTTGACTGTGAGTAGAACTTGTGAATGCGATGGAATTTCACTGTCATGATTAAGTTTATAGTTTACATTAGTTTTGAAAACTTCAGCCATTATTTCTTCCATTGTGGTTTGTTTGTGTGTTTTTTTCCTGCCACTCTTCAAATTCTCCTCTTCTGGGCCTCTCTAGTTACACAAACCTTAGGCAAGTTAAAGTTGTCCCACAGCTTCCTGATGCTCTATTTATTTGCAATTCTTTTTCTTTCTCTGCATACTTTGAGGCCATTTCTATCAGTATAAATTGAAATACACTAATATTTTCTTCTGAACTGTCTGATCTGCTATTATCATGCAGTGTATTATCTTCTCAGATATTATATGTATCATCTCTAAACGTCTGATTCTGGTCTCTTTTATGGTATCTTCTATGTCTTTCAGTAATGTGATCATGCTACCTTATTGATATAGTGTGTATATTTGTAATAGTTCTTTTAATGTCCTCGTCTAAGAATTCTATCATCGACATCATTGCTGAGTCTATTTTGATTGATTTAATTTTCTTCTCAGTGTGGATTGTATTTTCCTGCTTCTCTGCGTACCTGATAATTCTTACTGAATGGCAGACCTTGTGAATTTTATATTATTGGTTAAAAATTTTTTATTTCTTGAAATAATTTTTAGCTTTCTTCTTGGCCCAGTGAAATTATTTGGAAACAAATTTCAAGTCTACTTTTAGACTTTGTTAGGCGGGACCAGAGTAGGCTTAAGTCTGGAGGTTATTTAGCTCTTATGGAGGTAAAATACCTCTGAGTATGTAACCCAACACCAGGTGTTAGTTACTATGAGGCTTCTCCGCTCTGGCTGTTGGGAGCATGAACCTACTCCAGCCTTGCATGAGCTCTCGAATTTTTCTCCTTCTCATTTACAGTGCTGCTTTTCCTCATTCGCATGCACTGATCAGTACCTAGCTAAAGGCTAAGAGAAACCCTTTCCAGATCTCCAGTTCTATCTTTCCAGTTCTCCCTTCCCTTGTATTCTGTCCTGAAAACTCCAGCCCTCTTGATCTCCCTGAATTCTCAGCTCTGTCTCCACCACTTGGGGAGGCCATACACTTCGGATTCCTCCTCCTTGCCCTGTAGCTTTAGAAACTCCCCCGAGATAGGAAATTGAGACAATCATAGAACTTCTTTTGTTTCCCTTCTCTTAGGGATTACTGTCCTGGGTTGCCTGTTACCCAGTGTCTAAAAACCAGTTTCATATATTTTAATTGTTTAAGGCATGAAGGCAATCCTATAGACAAAAGCAGAATTCTGTATCTAAGTCAATTTTCAAAAAGAAGAGCAAGATGAACAACTGACTTTACCACATATCTAGTTTCTTATAAAGCCTTTAAAATGTTGTAGTAATTTAAAGAACGTAATATTAGCAAAAAGTTAAATAAATAATAATAGGAAACACTAAGAATAGTACCCAATGTTTAACATACAATTTATTTGAGTATTTATATGAGTGCTTTACATATATTAATTTATTTAATCGTTGTAGCCATGTCATAAAGTATGGATCATTAGTATTTCCCTTATACTGATGATGAAGAAACTGAGGCACAGAGTAGCTAAGTTACTTGCTCCAGGTCGCATAGGTTGTAAAGACATAGCCAGGATTGAAATCCAGGAAATCTGGCTCCCAAGACCATATCCTTAACCATTAAAGTGCATTATCTTTTCTTATTAGATAGCAATAGTTTTTGCAACTTCATAGACAGCCCAGAAATACATCTAAGCATTATACAGCATTATATTATATTGTAGGAATGGCTTTTGAATTACCAGGTTATAAACTTGTCATCTTCTGTCCAATAAAAAGCTAAGACCCTCTCTTTCTCAAATAAATTAAAAATAGAAATATCATGTAATCCAATAATCCCATGTCTAGGTATTTATCCAAAAGAATTGAAATCAGTGTCTTGCAGAAATATTTGCACAATCATGTTCACTACAGTTTTATTCACAGTTGCCAAGATATGGAAACAATCTAAATGTCCATTGATGGATGAATGGATAAGGAAACTGTAATACATACATACAATGGAATATTTTTAGCCTTAAGGTAGAAGTAAATCCTGCCGTATGTGACCATACTGATGAATCTTGCGGAGGTTATGCTAAATGAAATAAGTCAGTCACAGAAGGACAAATACTATGTGATTCCACTCCTGTAAGGTACCTAGAGGAGTCAAACACATAGGAGCAGAGAGTACAATGGTGCTTGCAGGGGTTGAGGGGAGGGGCATAAAGTATCAGTTACACAAGGTGATGAAGTCTTAAGAGCTCTGCTCTACAACATGTGTCTGTAGTTAACACTACTGTATGTAAACTCAAAACACTGTGAAAAGGGTAGATCTCATGTTAAGTGTTCTTGCCACAATTTTGCAAAGGAATAAGATAAGCCCCCCTCCTATGCAACTCTGGCTTTATCTCCTGTGTGACCTAATTGATCCACTTGCCTCTGACTTTTCTGCTATGCTTCCTCAAAGCCTGAGTCTAAAACAACTCCCAGATCCTTGAATGAATATTACCTTTATACTATGTTTGAGTTTTCTGTCCTCTGTATTACGGCCATGTGCCCAAAATCCGGTTGCTGTGTGTATCCCCTATTTTAGAACATGCTACATTGATTTTCTGGCTGCTCAGACCCTCAAAAGCAGAAGCTATGCCTTTGTATCCACAGTGCCAGACATAATGTAGATGCTCACAAATGAGTATTAAATAATGGAATTAGCGATTTAAAAAATTTAATTCCTCCGGAAATCAGAATTGCTACTATAGACACTGCAAGTCTACTACTAGCTTAGAAAAATGTCACCTTTTACCCCTAAACTGTGGGTGACTGCTCCTCAGGGACAATACAAAGGAGTCTTTTATGGCACAAACATGGAAGGCTATCACCTTCAGGTATCTTGGTTTCACATCATGAACTGCTAATTCATTAAAAAACTATAATGCACATTTGAATGATTTTTTTTTTACACACTGTGAATTCATACAGAGAAAGATTTGCATATGGTAAATGTTGACAGATAAAATCTTATCAGTTTCAAGCAGGAAAGGTACTTATACTCAGAATACAGTTTTAATATCCAAACTTTCAAGCATTTGTCCCATTTGTCCCTGTACTCTAAGATGATAACAGAGAATTGGTTAAAGCGGTAACATATTACTTTGTCCTTATTCTGAGAGTCAAGTAATATTATATATTCTAAATTTATATCATTTTTGAGGATTAAATAAGAAAATATTTCCAAAGCTCTATGGAGACTATTTTGTGAGGCAAATCAATCCATTAGCACTTTACAGATAAGGAAGTCTAGTTTTATAAAAGGTGTGACCTGTCCAAGATCACTCAGAAAACAGTAGAATTGGGACTGGAACCTAGATGTGACAGCATATCTATGATTTATTGCAACTTAGCCATGCCAAATGCCCTTATCAAGAAGTAGGAGCACTGGACCTAGGTCTAGGGCATGGGGCTGTCCTCTAGGGAACCCATGGAGCAGGGTGATACGGTGTCTTTGCACAGCTCTCCACTCCAGCCCAAAGTCCATTCCACATTTGAGAGCTGAGATTGAGTGAAGAGATCGTCATTATGAGAATCTGAGATGGAAAGTCGGGCAGAATATCCAACCAAGTTGTGGACCTGAAGGGGCTCAGCAGAAACAGGAAATAGGGCAAAATCCAGAGAAATCAGATTAATGGAAATGCCGAACATGGCATGTGAGGTCAATCCTGGAGAACATCTTCGGCCAGGAGACCATGGCTTTTTTTTTAAATTTTTGAATGTATTTGGGTGACATTGGTTAATAAAATTATATAGGTTTAAGGTGTGCGTTTCTATAATACATCACCTGTACATTGTATTGTGTGTTCACCGCCCAAAGTCAAGTCTCCTTCCATCACCATTTATTATCCCTTTATCCTCTTCTAACTTCCCTACCCCCATTTCCCTCTGGTAATCACCACATTGTATCTGTGTTTATGAGGCTTTTTTTTTTCCTTAATCTCTTTTTTGTTATAGGAAGTGAGGAAGTGATTGTCAAGGACCACCTACAGTTTACATAATCTGCTTCTTCTCTCTGTTGTGTCTACCCCACACAGGAGTCCATAAGGAAAAAAAGATTCCTCTTCACAGTCTTGAGACTCTCACACTCCCCAAAACAGGAAAAGTAGAAAGTCGGATTCTTTTTTTCTGTTTGGCTGCCCTACAGTGTGAAGGTAAAAATTATAGCCTGAGAAAGGAGGGAAAGTAATACTGTCAAGATATATTTACTAGACATATTTAAGGCAACAGCTAGTGAACTCAACAACCAAGTAATACAGCTCTTACTCTTGGGCAAATTTCCTGCCTTAAATCTACCCTCATAACTCATCACATATTATATCCTTCTGCCTGTAAACTTGAACTCATCAAGAATGTATTCAAATACTTTAAAGAGAATTAAAAAAAAGTATTTGCAATGGTCAATTGACATAAGGTTTTATTGCATGGCCACCACTCAATTCCAATTTAGGTATTATTGGCCTAAGGCCAGATTCGATTCAAAACGTTGTCTGAAACAAGGTCAGGTGAGATTTCATGGCGGTGGAGTTGGTCTCTACTTGTATGTTTTTGGTTTTGTGAGAAGTTGGCACATGTTTTATGTCTAGCGTACCTGACAGTCACCCTTTCGCATAATTTATAGGTCATTCAGTCAAAACAACGTGACGCTGTCTTTGCACTAGGCAGATTACATAACTATTAATATTTTATTTTATAAATAAAAATTGTGCTAATATTCTAACTCAATAAATACTTCCATACTCAGTACAAAGAAAATGAAATGAGATGCTACACAGTAGGATTGGAGGAGCTTTGATATTGTGTTTCTCAAGCAAAATCTTTGCCAGCATAACAATGAATAAAATCCGTAGAATTTGAGTGCTTTTGCCAGGGATGAGAGTTGACAGGTTTAAGAAAGTAAAAAGGTAAAAACTAAATTGAGAACAGACTACAGCCAGAATTCTATAAATCTCTTTTGTTTTATGGTTGTTGTTATTATTCTCATTTAATAATTTCAATAACCTTAAAAGATAGTTGTATTTATATCTGGTTTAAATATTTTGTAAAAACGTAGCCTAGAAAAAATTGAGAGTTTTGATCAAGGTCCCTGGGATAGAGCAGAGCTTATATAGGGCATGAATCCAGATCTGCTTGACTCCACAGTTCAGGGTTTGTTTATGCATGACAAAGTGGTACGTAGTGATATGGCAGGCACCACTGTTTGCCTACCCAACATCCGTCTCCTCTTATTCCTTTTTAATAAAACCCAAATGTCATGTAGGTGTCTAACCTCCCCCACATCACCATGCAGTTCAGAGGCAAACCTCATCTCCCACTCCAGGGGCACCTGATTGAATGGTCATCGCTATTTCCCTTGCAATGTCTACATGCAGGCTGGGACTACAACTCAATTCTGGCCCACAGCACATTAAAGGAAATCTCCCAGTAGAAGGACAAGAGGTGGGAAATCCTTTGGGGGGAAAAATGTCCTTGCTTTAGAGCAAACCAAATAAGAAACAGCTGTCTCCATCTTCAGAATATGGGTATGTCTGGAAATGATGACTAGAGTTGCTTCCAACGCTTGGCACCAACCTGGATAAAAGCCCCTGCCAACGAAGGCACAGCGGAGGAACAAAGAACCTTGGACTTGGCCAATTAACTAACCCTAGAGTCTGCTGTATCCCTGGTCTTCCCCTTATGACATAACACAGCTGTATTTACCCCAATTTAAATTCTGGTTTCTGTTAAGTGGAGCCTAAAGCACCCTAATAAAATAACTGGATGCCAAGGCTACATGCAGCAAGACTTGACTGACTTACTGTTTGTAGATTTCTAGACAAGTGTAACAGAAGGTCCCAAACTGAAAAAATTCATCCAAGTAGGGCAGATGAAGGGGTCAAAGTGGCTAACTAGGACTTGCCACTAGGGCTTCTAAGGTAGAAAGCTTAGGAAATCAATGGCCAGCTGGTACAGAGGAAAGACCATTTTCAGGAATGAAGCCTGGGACTCCTGGCAAAGCAACCTGGTTGGCTTTCATAAGCTGAAGCTGGGCCCTGAAACAGACACAGGACAGGTGGTCAGGCCCTGTCAAGCTGAGGTTATTTATGAAGGAAGTAGAAAGAAATTGCATGGCAGGAGCCAAGTTAATTAAATGGATCTCCTAAAAATTTCTTCTGGGCAGGTATTTTTTCATCTAAATAAAAATTTTGAAAACTCATTATTCCTCCAATTACTTTCAATTCATTGGCCTAGGGAGTTAAATTTAATGTATTAAAACTTTTGTTTAATATTTAAAACATAATGAATTAGCAGCAGTTTTAATATATCTAATATCTCAATAAAGATTCTAAGTATATAAGCTATTTAAGTTCTTAACACCATATCTGTATTTATCAGAGAGGTTTGGGGAGAGAGCTATTGAGAGTAGGAAGAAAAACAGGCTAAGAAATTCTGTACCTGGGTTATTGTTCTTATTAGTCATATTCCTTGTTTTCTCCTAGTATACATAACAAAGAAGGACATTTGCTACATATTCTGATTCACTGCATTTTATTTGTTAGAATTAATGAAAATGCCCCCCAAAGAACCACATGTATAAGCTATGAAATAGCTTCCCTAGAGAAATTGAGGATAGTAACCACTTACGAATAGAATTACACAAACTAATGAGCACAAGATTACTACTTCTTTTCCACTCTTATTCTGTTTTTCAGTTTTTCAGTTGAGATACAATTTACACAACAAAAAGTTCACCATTTTAGCCATTTAAAAGTGTATAATACCGTAGTTTTCAGCATATGTGCAATATTTTGCGACCATCACCACCATTGTTTTCTAGAATGCGTATACCACTCCTAAAAGAATCCCTGTCCCCCCCATTCCTTATCAAAAATTAATACACCCTCTGTCTTTATGAATTTGCATATCTTTGACTTTACATGCAAATAAAATAACATAAGAAATTTTCTGTCTAGCTTCTTTGGAGTGATATTCCAAATTAGGTCCATGTACATGGTTCAGTATTTCAGTCTTTTTATGGCTGCCTGGTATTACCTTACATGGACATACCAATGTTGTTTATCTGTTCAGTAGTTGTTGGATATTTGTTTCTACTTTGGGGCTATTATGTTTTGTTTGTTTTTTCTAGTGGGGTTGACCATAAAACCAGGCCAGCTTCACAGCAGACCTAAGAGTGATGGGAGGATGTTGCACCCTGACTTAAGAAAGTCATCTGATCGAATGCGATTTCCTATATTTTTTAGACATAAAAATCACTCACATAAATATATTTTACTTAAACATTTCATTGGGTAATGGAAACTGCAGAGGTAGTGGGGGTTCCAACTAAATAAAGGAAGGAAGTTTTCACCTAGGCTCTTCTTGTAATCTCTGATAAACTCAGTAATAAAATTTCTGGTTAAAAAAGAGAGAAAAAGAGAAAAACATTTAAATAAATAAAACAATGATAGAGGGAAATAGCAGCTCTCATAATAAGGTACCAATGCAATTATACCTTCCATTGTGCTGGATATTGTTTTTAACCTACTGTAACTGAAAATTAGAATTCTTTTTAACAGGATAATTTGACTCAGAGGCAGTGCAAGTTGTTGTGACTTTGTACTGTGTCAAGTTAGTTGAGTTGAACCATGTTTCCCAGAATTCTTTTCTTTGTTTGGTTCCACTTTGAGATACATTTTCATGAGATCTGAAAGACAGAAGGAAAAAGCAGTCATTCTATGCTCTGAAAGCAGACGTAGGGCCAGGCATGCTGCAGCTCAAATATGTGTGGCTCAACTGCAGGCTCACCTGTCAGTTCCTGGGAGCACAGCTCCTCCAGTTTCCACCAGATTTTCTTTTTCAGTCTAGAGGATACACAGTCTACCAAGGCAATAATGAATGCACTAGTGAGACGGGTGCCAGCATCACTAAGAAGTTCAGTGGTGGCTCTTCTCTATAGGACAGGGCTGATGATAGAAAAGTCCATTAGAGATATAAGCTCACTCATTAGAGTGAAAGCTCAGGTCATTAATGTTAACATTCTCTTCTTTTCTAATAGATACACTTAAGCTATAAATTTCCTTCTAAGGTGAGTCAAGGATTCAAATTTAGGACAGCTTCAACACCATGGGATGAAACACTTGTCATAAGGAACATTAATTTGTCACATCCATGCTAAGAAGCCAATAATTGCATGACATTTCACTTTCAGGTTTCGCTTCTATAAATGTTGACTGATTGCCTGCCACGTGCCAGCATTATGGTAGGTACTAGGTATATGATGATAAGCTGCATAAACCTAATTAAACTTTCAATCGAGGGAAAAGTAAGGAATACAGATGAGAGAGCAGACAGTTATAATCCAGCAGACTATGTTCTGATGGAGATCCCAGGGACACAAGCCCCAGAGCTGGATGCATGAAGAAGCTGATGTTGAGGGCTCAGAGGAAAATTAAGTAGTAGATATTCCAGGAAAGAAGGCAGGAAAAACAAAAACAGAAACAAAAACAGTTTCAGGACACTAAGGTAAGGTACAGTGTGGTGGATGCTAAGAATAGTTAGAGGCAACTATTTTCCTGTCCTCAAGTTACTAAGAGTAGTTTTCTTCCAGAGGAGCACTTCTGTGATTGTTTTTTGTGTTTCCCTTAAGGGAAGAAGAGAGGCTGATCTGATGAGTAACTTCCGGAGAAGAGAGTGCGCATGCAAAGCTCAGTTCTCAGCACCTCTCCAGACACCACCCGGTGCGCGCGCGCGCGCGCGTGTGTGTGTGTGTGTGTGTGTGTGTGTGTGTGTGTGTGTGTGTGTGTCTTTCTCCCTCTCTTTCTTTCTTCACGTCATCCTCCTTTCAGGAAGGGGTGTCCGTCTTATCTCTGTGGTAAACAGATTAGAGCCAAGGCAAGCTGTTTAGAGGCAGGTGTAAAGGCTTGTCTCTCTCTCTAGGAACTGCATCTGCTGTACAGGCCTAACTCTCCATCAGGTTAGTAATCCCAACATCAAAATGTGTGGGAAGAAGGCTTTAAGAAGTCTAATGGGGTTTGATGACACAATATCTAATCTAGCTTTTTCCAACATTAAAGAAAATACTTTAATCTATCTCAAACTTTTGTGTATTTTTTAAATGGAGCCTTCACAAGGGTAAAGGGGAGTTGAAACTTGATTAACCATAACTTCTGCAAACCTCTTTAGATATTAGTAGAGTGTAAGCTCTGAGGGGAGGGTTTTGAGAAATGACATTGCCAAGGTCAGGTTTCACTTGCCTTCACAGATACTAAGAGAATTATTGTTGTACACCGAGAGAAATATCTTCGTCACAGAGTCCTGGCCCTTCATGATAGCCTACCTCGGTTTCATTAACATTTAATTATCAAATTCTCAAATCCCGATTAATGCTAACTTCTTGGTGCAGTTTTTTCCAGTTTCCCACTCTCACCCTTGCACAGCTCTCATTTCAGCATTTTGAAATCCTCCGTGTTTAGAAAAGTAGATGGTATATTTAAACCATTCAGCAGCAAAATCTACCCAAAATGGTGAAATAGGAAACCCCACCTCATCCCCGCACAAATATCAAACAATTAGACAGAAATCCATGAATGAAATAGCTCTGGTAGAACTCTGAAGTCCACTTAAGAAACTTCAGCACCACAGTGGGACCAACAACTTGAGAATAACCACGCACAAGGAGAAGGAAGACAGCTTCCACTTGCCTGCGTCACCCCAGCAGCATTGCTCAGCACGGAGAAGGAAATCCCCAAGTAGAAAGAGTCCCCTCACCAGCAAAGAGTAGGATGAGCGACCAGCTTCCCCTGCCTTCCAGGGCACCACACAAAGGTCTTGATTCAGTTTCGGCCCAGACAAACAAAGGTGAAACATAGAAAGGAACCTGGGAACGAGGAAGAAAATCAGAAGCTACCAGAGCAGCCACACAGCAGGAACAGTGGTGGCTCACAGTGACCTGCACTGCAGACACACCCAACAGCTCTCCTCACTGCAAAGCCGATGGACAGCACAGCCGCGCCAGTGCTGGAAATCCTAACTAGATCAATCAGGCGGTAAAAACAAAAGGCATTCAAACAGTAACATTATCTCTGTTTGCAGATGACCTGATTTTATGTATGTACATATTGAAAATCCTAAACACCACACCAAAACGCTGTTGGGACTAATCAATAAATTCAGTAAAGTTGAAGGATACAAAATCACAGGCAGAGATCAGTTGCATTTTTATACACTAACAATGAAATATCTAAAAAAGAAATAAAGAAAACTATCCCATTCACAATAGCATCGAGAACAATAAAACATATAGGGGTAAATTTAACGAAGGAAGCAAAATATATCTACAATGACAACTGTAAGACTTTAATGAAAGAAATGGAAAAAAACACAAATAAATAGAAAGATATTTCATGTTCATGAATAAGAAGAATAAATACTGTGTGACCCTAGGCCTGAAGTTGGAAGGGAAAAGAAGACCAAGTTTACTTATAAGACTAACATAGCACCCGGCCTAGTGTAGCTCAGTGGATTGAGTGCCGGCCTGTGAACCAAAGAGTTCACCGGTTCAATTCCAGTCAGGGCACATGCCTGGGTTGCAGGCCAGGTCCCCAGTTGGGGGTTCGTAAGGGACAATCACACATTAATGTTTCTCTACCTCTCTTTCTCCTTCCCGTCCCCTCTCTCTAAAAATAAATAAATAAAATCTTAAAAAAAAAGACTAATATATTGTATTTTGCCATGTGTAATGTGTACATTTTTGCCCAAATTTTTGAGGGAAAAATAACAATGTGCATTATACATGGGTAATACTAATTCCACATCTATATAAATGTTTTTAATTCTTTTATTTATGCTTATGCTTTAAAAGTGTACCTCTAGAAAACAGTAACAATATCCGTATACCAAACAATACCCAGGAATACAATAATCAGTTTTGTTTCTAAATATAAATAAATAAATAATTGAATTAAAAAGTGAAAATGAAAGATATTTTTCCTGAAAGTTTGGGCCCAAAACATGGGTGTGCATTATACATGGCAGAATACAGTACTTCTTATTGTTCCGCTTTCAAATCTGTAATTAGTTTCTGCCTTTTATTTCCTTTTTTCTCTTCCTCTATGTATAAACTAACCTGTCAATTATTGAACTACAGTACTTATTCTCTCCTCCTGCATTTTAATGCTTTTCCATTGCCCTGAGCTTCTTTGGTATGATTTCCAATCTTTTTATTCTCTTAAATTCTTATTAATTTTTATAAGTAAAGGAAAGCATATGACAACTTCATTATAGTTCAGATCTGCGTAAATATTGAAATAGTATTTTAAAATATGTTATAATTATAGGTATCTGATTTTTATTTCAGGACTAAAGATTTTATTTATTTTGAAAGAGGCAGTACTGATCTGACAGTGTCAAGTGTTATGATCTATCAATAGTCACGTACAATGTGACTAAAAGGTTATGAGGTGATTAGGAAAATGTACCAACTTTCAATTATCTAGAAAAATAAACTCAGTATAGGCAGTGGTGTCTTTTAATAAATTTGCCTGGTTTGGACATTTTTCTTCTGTTTTTGGATGTTTTGTTAGTTCCCATACAATTGAAAAAAACAATTTTCTTAAGTAGGCCATAAAACCAACAAATTAACTAAGAAACTTAAAAACTAAGAACAGAGTTCAACAGCTTATAATCTAGCAAATTAGAATGTAATAGTAAATAATTCTCTGTACAATAATCATAAGAATATTATACTGAGAAATAAACATAAGAAGAAAATATACATCATTTACATCAAAGAAATATAATAGAGTAACCTAAAACAAAACCTAAACAGATGAAAAGATAGCATGTTCCTTGATGACAAGACTCAACATAATACATCCAACATTATATTACATCCTGTCAAATTCACTTATAAGAGTACTAAAAATGTAATCATGACCCAAAGTATATGGTTAGAATATATATGTGCATATGTATACACATACATATATATAATGTATATCACTTTATCATGTATATATTTCTTAGGAGTATATTGTTTAAGTTGCTTTTAATTTTTTAAAGTATACCTTGCCTTCTACAATATTTTGGATCTTGCTCAAAAAGCAGTAGGACTCATTTCGAAACTATGGTGATTAAAACAACCCAGGGATAGGGAAATTGACCAACATAGTGGAATAAAAACCTTTCAGCAGATCTATGTAAAAATAAAACTTAGTTCCTTCATTTATAAAATGAGTTTTAGCTGGGTGATCTCTGAGTTCCCAGCAGATGAAGTGATTAGCCCAAGTTCTAAATACTAAATAGTTCATTTATGAGATTCAGGCTTTACATTTACAATTTTTATTATAAAAATTTATCTTTTTCAAAGTCTGTTTTGTTGTGGCAATGGTGGTTGTTTTAATATCCTCATTAACACACAATTTACATATCATAAAAAATACTCATTGTATAATTAGAGTTCAGTAGCTTTTAGTAAATTAATAGAATTGTGCAATCCACTACAATGCTGTTTAATTTTTTTATTATTGTTTATTCTCTTACAGCTGTCCCAATTTTCCCCCTTTGCCTTCCTCTGCCCAGCCCACCCCCAGCTCCCACGGTCAACCCCCACACCAGTGTCTGTGTACATGTCCATGGGTCATTCATACATGTTCTTTCACTAGTCCCTTCCCCTTCTTTCTACCATTATCCCCTGCCCCCCTTTCCTCTGGCAGCTGTCAGTCTGTTCCATGTTTCCATGTCTCTGGTCCTGTTTTGCTTGTTAGTTCATTTTGTTCATTAGATTCCTCTTATAAGTGATATCATATGGTATTTGCCTTTCACCAACTGGCTCATTTCACTTAGCAAATTGGTCTTCAATTCCATCCATGCTATTGCAAAGGGTAAGGATTCCTTCTTTCTTTCTGCTGCATAGCATTCCATTGTGTAGATGAACCAAAGTTTTTTAATCTATTCATCTACTGATGAGCACTTAGGCTGCTTCCAACACTTGGCTATTGTATATAGCACTACTCTGAACACAGGGGTGCATAAGCTCTTTTGAACTTGTGTTTTAGGATTCTTAGGGTCAAAAGGCAGTTCCATTTTTAATTTTTTAATGAATTCCATAATGGTTTTCCAAAGTGGCTGCACCAGTCTACATTCCCACCAAGGGTGCACTAAGGTTCCCTTTTCTCCACAACTTCACCAGCACTTGTTGTTTGTTGATTTAAGGTTAGCCATTCCGACAGGTGTGAGGTGTATCTCATTGTGGTTTTAATTTTCATCTCTCTGATGGCTAGTGATGCTGAGCATTTTTTCATATGTCTATGGGCCATCTGTATGTCCTCCTTAGAGAAGTGTTCATTCAGGTCCTCTTTGTCAAATATTAATTGACCATAGAGACATGGGTTTATTTCTGGGTTCTCTATTCTGTTCCATTGATCTATGTGTCTGTTCTTATGATGGTACCAGGCTATTTTGATTACAGAGGCCTTGTAGTATAATTTGATATTGGATATTGTGATCCCTCCAACTTTGTGCTTCTTTCTCAAGGTTGTTGCGGTTATTCAGGATCTTTGTTGGTTCCACATAAATTTTTGGACTATTTGTTCTAGATCTGTGAAATATGCCATTGGCATTTTGGTAGGGATTGCACTGAATCTATAAATTGCTTTGAGTAGTATGGACATTTTAATGATGTTAATTCTTCTAATCCATGAACAGGGTATATGCTTCCATTTTTTTTATATCTTCCTCAGTTTCTTTCTGCAGTGTTCTACAGTTTTCCAAATACAAGTCTTTTACCCCCTTGGTTAAATTTATCCCTAGGTACTTTATTTTTCTGTTGTTGTTGTTGCTATAGTAAATGGGACTTTTTCTTAGTGTCTCTTTCTGATATTTTATTGGTGGTGTACAAAAATGCCATCGACTTCTGAATATTGACATTGTATTCTAGTGCTTTGCTTAATTCACTTATTAGGTCAAGTAGTTTTTTGGTGGAAACTGTAGGGTTCTCTATGTACCTATCATGTCCTCTGCAAATAACAACAGTTTTACTTCTTTCTTTCCAATTTGGATACCTTTTATTTCTTCTTCTTGTCTGATCAATGTGGTGATGACCTCCAGTACTATGTTGAATAAGATTGCTGAAAGTGGACACCCTTGTTTTGTTCCTAATTTTAAAGGAAACGCTTTTTTAGTTTGTGCCCATTGAGTATGATGTTGGCAGTAGGTTTTTCATAAGTGGACTTTATTATGTGGAGGGAAGCTCCCTCTATTCCCTCTTTGCTGAGTGTTTTTCTCATAAATCGGTGCTGGATATTAGCAAATGCTTTTTCTTCATCTATTGATCATGTGATTTTTCTTTCATTTTATTTATGTGATATACCACATTTATTGATATGCAAATATTGCACCATCCTCGCTCCCTGGAATAAATCTCACTTGATCATGGTGTATGATCTTTTTAATGTATTTCTGGGTACAGCTTGCTAGTATTTTTTTGAGGATTTTAGCATCTATATTCATCAGAGATACTAGCCTGTAATTTTCTTTCTTTGTTGTGTTTTTACCTGGTTTTGGGGTTGGGATAATACTGACCTCATAAAAAGAGTTTGGGAGTCTTCCATCATCTCGAATTTTTTGGAATAGTTTGAGGAGGATAGGAGTTAGTCCTTCTTTGAATGTTTGGGAAGATTTACCTGTGAAGCCATCCAGTACAGGGCTTTTGTGGGCTGGTAGTTTTTTGATTACTACTTCAATTTTTCTAGCTGTTCTCAGTTAATTAAGGTTTTCTGCTTCTTTCTGCTTCAGTTTTGGAAGACTACATGTTTCAATAAATTTATCCATTTTGCCCACTTTGTCCAACTTCTTGGTACATAGTTGTTCATTGTAATTTCTTACAATCATTTGTATTTCTGTCATATCAGTTGCTACTTTCCCTCTTTCACTTCTGATTTTATTTGTTTGGGTCCACTCTCTTTTCTTTCTTTTTTGGTGAGCCTGGTTAACAGTTTGTCAATGTTGTTTATCTTTTAAAGGAACCATATCCAGGATTCATTGATCCTTGTAATTGTTGTTTTAGCCTCTCTGTCATTTAATTCTGCTCTGATCTTGATTATTTCCTTCCTTCTTCTCACTCTGGGCTTTGTTTGTCATTGTTCCTCTAGGTCTTGTAGATGCAGGGTTAGGTTGTTTATTTGAGATTTTTGTATCTTCTTTATGTAAGCCCGTATTGCTATGAACTTCCCTCTCCAGACTGCCTTTGCTGTGCTCCATAGGTTTTGAGTTGTTCTGTTTATTTTCATTTGTTTCCAGATATGTTTTGATTTCCTAGATCACATTGTTAACCAATTCATTATTTAATAACATGTTATTCAGCTTCCATGTATTTGAAAGTTATTCATTATTTTTTCTTGAGGTTGGTTTTCAGTTTCAAGCCATTGTGATCTGAGAAGATTCTTTATGTGATTTCAATTTTCTTGAATTTGTTAAGGCTCGTTTTGTGGCCTGTCTTTGAGAATGGTCCATGTGTGTCTGAAAAGAATGTATATTTTGCTTCTTTAGGGTAAAATGTTCTGTAAATATCAATTATGTCCATTTGATCTGGAGTATCATTCAATGTTGCAATATTTTTGTTGATTTTTTTCTTTGGAAGATATATCCCTTGTTGACGGTGGGGTGTAAAATCCCTTACAATCACTATATTGCTGTCTATGTCTTTCTTAAAGTCCTCTAGTACTTTAGGTATATTAGATGTACCTATATTGAGCGCTGTATGTTTACAAGAGTTATATCCTCTTTTGGACTACTCCCTTAAGTATTATGTAGTGTCCTTCTTTGTTTCTTGTTATGACCTTTGTTTTTAAGTTTATTTTGTCTGATATAAATATTGTTACCCAAGCTTTTTCTTCATGTCCATTTGCATGGAATTTTTTTCCATCCATTCATTTTCAGAGTGTGTAGATGTTCTGTTTTGAGGTGGGTCTCCTGTAGAGAGCATATATATGGGTTATGTTTTCTGATCTATTCAGCTACCCTATGTCTTTTGACTAGAACATTTAATTGATTTCCATTTAAATTTATTATTGATAGGTTCTTATTCATTGCCATTTTTCCTTTTGTACCTGTGTTCCTCTCTCTCTCTCTCTCTCTCTCTCTCTCTCTCTCTCTCTCTCTTTCTTGTTCTCCTCCTCCTCCTCCTCCTCCTTCTTCTTCTTCCAGGCCCTTTAGTATCTCTTGCAATGTTGGCTTGGTAGAGATGTACTCTTTCACCCTTCTTTTGTCTGGGAAGCTCTTTATTTCACCTTGCATTTTAAAGAGAGCCTTGCTGGATAGAGTAGTCTTGGTTGCAGGTCCTTCCTTTTCATTACTTGAAATATTTTGTATCAGTCCCTTCTGGCTTATAGTGTTTCTGTTGAGAAATCAGCCTATAGCCTTGTTGGAGCTCCCTTGTATGTTACTATCTGTTTCTCTTTTGGTGTCTTTAAGATTCTCCCTTTGTCTTTAAATTTTGCCATTTTGATTGTAACATGTCTTGGAGTGGGCCTCTTTGGGTTCACCTTAATTGGGACTCCTTGTGCTTCCTGGACTCACATTACTTTTCCCTTCACCAAGTTAGGGAAGTTTTCTGTCGTTATTTTTTCAAACAGGTTTTCTATCCCTTGCTCCTTTTCTTCTCCTTGTGGTACCCTTATGGTGCAAATATTTTTATATTTCATGTTATACCAAGGCCCCCTTAAACTATCCTCATTTTTTTTTTTTAGTCCTTTTTCATTTTGTTGCTCTGAGTGGGTGTTTTTTTATACCATGTATTCCAACTCACTAATTCGACCCTAGGTTTTATCTAGTCTACTTTTAATTCCTTATAGTGTGTTCTTCATTTCAGATATTGCATTCTTCAGTTCCAGCTGATTCTTACCAAGGTTTCTATGTCTTTTTTTCATGCTGATATAGGTTCTTCTGAGTACCTTTTAGTTTTCACTAAGATCCTTGAACATCCTTATAACCATTAGGTTGAACTCTGTGTCTGGTAAATTGCTAGCCTCAGTCATTTAGTCCTTTTTCTGAAGATTCCTCCTTTTCTTTCATTTAGGTGTTGTTTCTTTGTCTCCTCATTTTAGTTATCTCTTTGTGTTTGTTTCTATGTATTAGATTGATTTGCTTTGACTCTTCATCTTGTGGGCTGGCCTTGTGTGCTAGGAGTCGTCTGTGACCCAGTGGTGCAGACTCCTTGATCACATGGTATGGATGCTCTAGGAATGTCCTTTGTGTGGGTTATGTGGACTCTCTTGTTATATTTGGGTCATGATTATTATTGGCCCAGTCAATGGTAGCAACTCCCCTCTGGCTGGCTGACTAAGATGATCAACCTCCACCATGTTTCATGCTCTTGTATAAGTGCTGACAGAACAAAGCAAAGCAACATTAAAATAACACCGAAACAAGCAACCCCCCTGACCCCCATAGCAATTTCAATGACAAGAGAGCAAAGAATAATAAAACTGAAAAGAGAAATGGAATAGTGGAAAAAGGGGAAAAGGAAAAAGAATATGAGAAAACCAACGGAAAGAAAAGTGATTAAGAGAGGAGAAAGGGGAAAAGAACTATTACTCATAATGAATTGAAAGAGGAAAATAGGGAAAGGAAACACAGAAAAAGTAGTAAAAATAATAAAAGGAGAGAAGAAGAGAACAGTGGAGTAATCAAAGATAAGGGTAGAATAGGAGATATGAAAGAAAATGTAGAGCACCAAAAATAAAGAAAAAGAAAAAATAGATAATAATAAATAAAAAAGGTTATGAAGAAGAAAAAATAGCTAAGATAATGAAAAAAGAATGAAGTGGATTTGTCTCAGCACAGTTTACATCTTGCCTTGTGGTTTCCCCTTTGGATACTGCTCTTGTGTCTGAGTCTGGTGTAAGCCACTGTCACATGCTGTCCAAGTCTGGCCCTCAGCCACCTTTTTGAAGCTATATGCAATCCAGTTTTTGACTGATTCTTCCAGGCTTGCTGCTTCCATGGGGGTCAGGTTGCTGTTCAAAGCTGGCCTTTATCAGCACAGGACCCAGGGGTATGTCCATAAACAACTCAACTCACCACAGGATCTGCCTCTGCCTGTCTCTGCCTGCTGGCCTGCTGTCAGTCTTAGACTGGTCACAGACCCTACTATTTCTGAGAGGGTTTATAGTGGAAACAGGGGTCTGTCATTCCTTGATCTCCCATGGCAGATGCCTTTCAGACTTCAGGGAAGATGGTAGGTGTGTTCCCTCTCCCCTGAGCCAGTAGCCTGAGTCTGTCTGGGATTATTTCCATGTACTTGTAAAGGCGGTGCCCCATTAGCCTTTCAGAGCCCAGATTTTGGGTCTGCAGGCACCAGGAGGTTGTTTCTGTGGCTCTCCCATGAGAGGAAAGCACCAGCTTGTTTCCCAGGAGTGTATGGATTGGCTGTGGCCTACTGTCAGTCTTGAGGACCTCTGAGTCTATGTTGCTGTCTCCTCAGCAAGAGTTAAGACACAGAAAGGGAGAACAGAAAGAAAACAAACAAACAAGCAAACAAAACAGAATGCCGAGACAGAGAAAAACTGAAAAAAAAAGAACAAAAGAATCCTGGAGCAAACAGGATTTCAGAGGTTGTGGTGAGGGGAATTCCAGAGGGCGGAGGAAGCAGTATCCCACAAGGTAAGGTAATCGACTTTCCCCTGGGAGGGGCTAGTTCTTCTCAAGAAAGATGGTTGCTATGGAGCCCAGGTGCTTCTCCAAGTCTCTCCACAGTGCCTCCTACCCCAGGTTCTCCTTGCACGACTCCAGTCTACACCACTCTCCTTTTGCTGGGGACCAAGGTGGGTGGCCACAAACACAAAGCCTGTGCTTTGCCTCTTTAAGGGAAAAAAAAGATGGTGGGTTTGCCTTCTGCAGTTTTCATCTCTCCCCAGTGCAGAGAGCTTCCACAGTGCAGATTCCTTAATCTCCTGATCTGTATGTTCTAGGCATGTCCTTTGTGCGGGTTGTGTGGACTCTCCTGTTATATTTGGGTCCTGATTGTTACTGGCCTGTTCTTTGGTGGGAACTTTTCTCCTTCTGGCTGACAAAGGGGCTCAATCCCTACCACGACTCCCTCTGCCTTGAGAGGGTTTCTAGGTGTGGGCTAGATCCCCAGTCAGGGCACATAAATGAGACCGCATATTGACATTTCTCCCTCACAATGACGCTTCTCCCTCTCTTTCCCAAATCAATAGAATATGAGGTCTGTCCAGAAAAAGTCCAACCATTGTTAATACAACAATGGTTTGTGCAACACCGATGTTATTGGCAGTTGACGAGAGTGGACTGGAATGTGCACACATGAACAATGATGACTTTACTGTTCTAGTCAGTGGGGGCAGTAGACGCCGTTGAGTGAGCATGTGTACCAAGTGGCCATCGCATTCAAAACAACTGAGTGAGTAGAACAACAAATCTGCATCAAATTTTGCATTGGCTTGAATATTCTTCTGCAGAAGCTATTCAGCTGATTCAGAAGGCTGCAGCTATGGGCAACTGGTGATTGGCAGCTTCATCATGGCAAGGCACCCACTCATGTATCATGTCTCACCCATAGTTTTTTGGCAAAATATCAAATTACCCAGATGATTCAGCTTGCCCTCAGCCCAGATTTGGCACCCTGCCAACTTCTGGCTTTTCCGGAAACTACGATCACCTTTGAAAGGGAAGAGATTTCAGACCATCAGTGAGATTCAGGAAAATACAACAGGCAGCGGATGACTATTGGGAGACCTGTGCAAGATCCCAAGGTGCCTACTTTGAAGGAGACGGAGGCGTCATTGTCCTACATACATTGTTTCTCGTATTTTGTATCATCTTCAGTAAATGTCTGTATTTTTCATAAACCATGGCTGGAGACTTTCTGAACAGACATCGTAGGTCTTGTAAGCATCATCTTCGTTCAAGTCTCATATCATCCTAATGGGGTTGGGGATGGGAGGGAGGAGCTCAGCAGCAAAACTACAATACAGGACGGTGGCGGGGCAGTCGTGCTCCTCTGTCCAGTGAGCCTCAGCCTCAGGCTCACGTTGCTGCACTGCCATCATGACATCTGCAGCCAGTGCTGCCCTGGAATGCCTCTCTCATTTTTTTTATATTTGAGTAATATTCAATAAATATTAGTCAAGTATTCTTTAAGTAATATTTGTTGAAAAGATATCCTATCTCCCTTGCATTTTCCTGGAAGCTTTGCTCAAAATTAATTGATCTTAAGTATAAATGCTTATTTCTGAACTGTTTATTCCAATCCATTGCTGTGAATGTCTATTCTGATGCCGATGCCACAAGTTTGAATGACTGGAGTTGTATAGTAAGTGTAAGTTCTCAACTTTTTATTTTGATGCATTGTTTTGGCTAATCTAGGTTCTTTGAATACCCATGTAACTTTTAGGATCAGCTCGTAAATTTCTACAATATTAAATTTTTATCGCCTATTTGAACAGCCATTTATCGACAACCATTTTAGAAATACTCATGGCTAATTACCTTGGAAACAGGTCATTTATTATGAAAAATGCGTTCAGTATTTATTTTTAACATATCACATATTAGAAAACAATATTTCATTTTTTTTAAGTTTATGATAGTAACAAACTGCCTAGTCCAGTGCTATACCTTAGTGCCTGGCACATTATAAGGGCTTAATAAATATTTGTAAATGAATGAAATAAATGACTCACATTTTTTCGGTAAAATATTACACAGATATTTACATAATAATTGAAAAATCTAAATAAATCCTATTTGTTTAGATCTGTCCTAATTTCTCTCAGCCATATTATATAGTTTTTGGTAGACAGGTCTTCCATTCCTTTTGTTAAATTTATTCCAAAATAATTTATTCTTTTGGATGCTATCATGCATGAATTTTTAAATATTTTATATTGTTCATAGCTACTATATAGAAATGTAATTTATTTTGTATATTTATTTTGTATCCCCCAAAGTCTATTTTGATACATTGCTTGATTCTACTGCAATTAAATTCAATTTTATCCCATTGTTTTCCTATTTATGTGCTGCCAATAGTTTTTGTTTCATATTTTTGTCTTACACCTACATTTGGTTTTATTAGAACTTACTATAACTTAATGCAATTGTACATTTTAATTACTATTCTTTTAGACAAATGTTTGATTCTTCATAGCTCTTTCTCCCAGCTGTTCTCCAAGATGTTCAATTTATACAAATTGAAATTATGTGAAAAAGGAATCAAGTTTCATTTCTGTTCTTTGCTATCATTCTAAAATGTAAATATATACCATTAAGTATAAATAAGCATTTATACTTATGGTCAATTAATTTTTAGCAATATATTTACCAAATGTAAATATATTGTCAAAACACAAGATTCTCATTTAATAAAGTGTGCATTTTTTAAAAAATCTAATTTTCTGTTTTTCCTCTAGTGTTTAAAACAAATTGACGTATAACTCAATAAAAAGCTTACTTTAGAGGTTATATTCAGACACGTCATGGTCAGTCGAGATTATATATTATATTTGACATGAATAATATTGCAGTTCAGCATTTCCCAAACTGTGTTTAATAAAATGTCTTTTGTTATGAATAAAGAACCCTTTAAACAGATAAGCTTGGCGATTTCCAGGATAGCATATTATAGAATGACTTTCATTTTCACGGAAATTCTCAACACATATAACTTCTAATATACACCATTACTCTCAAGAGGAAAATCTGTCATATTTTCTCCTGCTACATGCCATTTCAAAATTCAGCATAAGTTTTTAGGTAAAAATCAGTCATGCTTTAGAGTCCCCTCAATCTTCAATATTGTGTCTCCAGCCTTACACAACCACTAAAATATTTATTAACTTCTCTGGACTTAGTAATCAGTCTTCTTCCCAAAGTTCAGATTCTCATGTCTTGTCCTGTGCTACAAATCAGCAAAATCCCTAGGGCAAAGCATCTCCAGAACATCGACTCAATTTACTATGACTTTCCCTTCCCTTGAATTTTGTACCCTTTAGCCTCATTTCTTCAGCAGCAATCTAATGTAGTAATATTTTAAATTTAATTCATCGTTCCCAACTGTTCTTATCACAAAGATTGGAATTTCACAAGCTGTTGCATCCTATTCAGAATCAGAAGTCTGTCCTTGAAGTTTTTTAACCCTCACTTGAGGGTGAGAGAAAGTGAGAGAGAAACGTCAATGTGAGAGAAACATCCATCGGTTGCCCCCACCACTTAGGCACCCCAGCCGAGGATTAAACACGCAACCAAAGCATGTGCCCTGACCAAGGATCCACCTGCAACCATATTGTGTACAGGATAATGTTCCAACCAACTGAGTCACCCGGTCAGAGCTGTCACTGAAATTTTTGCCAAAGCAAATAGAAAGTTTAAAAAAAATAACATAAGACTTGTAAATATTGGAAAGTAGGAGAAAATAATTTCTGATGATTTTATTACTTTAAAAAAATCAGTAGATTTAACTGAAAAACAATTAGAAGTAAAAGATTGTTCAGGAAACTGGCTAGGTAGAAAATATATAAGCAAGCTCTAAGTTTCTCATATATTGTCAATAACTATTTGTAAATTATGAAAGGACTTAGTCCATCAATAATACCAAAACAACAGTGGAAAAATACATGTGTCTGTGGATATGTATGTTAACAATTAGAAAGAAATGTTAGCAAGACACGTTTAGGATCCTTATCAAGAAAATTATAACATCTCACTAAAAGAGTAGTTAATGTTCAAGAAGAGAGTAGAAAATATAATAAGGAACAAATTGCCACATCAGATGTCAAAATGCATGTAAATATAATGTGACTTATTACTAAGCCACATTTAGTATTTATTACATTTATTTATTTAAATATAACAAAGACAGAAGTATACATAAGTATGCATGTAAACTAAATATGGGGAAAAGGTAGTAACATTAGTAAAGTAAAAATAAATTCCCCATAGATGTTGTTGGACCTCTCTATTTTGACCTTTACATCTTAAAATCCAAATCTGTTGAGACATGAACAGATGCTTCACACAAGGGAAAAAATACATTTATGAAAAAGTATACAGTGAAACATTATTTTCATTAGTTACTGAAACATGAATAATAAGATACTACTTATCAACTATCAATTTGCAAATTAAACACACATATAATACTGTACATGCACAAGCATGTCTGTGTATAAAATGTGGTAATAATTGGAGGAAATCAAGCATTATTATACACTCAGTGACTCTTAAATTTTTACAGCCTATTTGAAAAGCAATTTATATATATCAACAATCATTTTAGAAATACCCTTGGCTAATTATCCTAGGAAACAGGTTATTTATTATGAATACTACATGCAGTGAGTTTTTTTTAACATATCACATATTAGAAAACAATGTCTACTTGTGGTTAGACTAAGTAAAAATATATACATATAAAAATAATGGAAGAAACAATATTAAGATAAGTACCACTGTAAAATGACAATGGCAAGTTAATAATGAAACCCTGGGGAAGTAATAACCAAAATTAACTGTTTTCTTATCTGTTATACTTGTATGACTTTATAATCATATAGTCATATAGGGAGAGATGAATGAGAAAAGAAAAAAAATATATATATATGATTTTATAAATTACAAAGACCTCCACAAAGTTATGTAGAAATTTTCATTATTCACTATGAGTTTTGATCTCCACTAATTGTGAATTAGTTGTGAATGAGTGACTATTTCTTCTGAATGATTTTCCTGGAAAACTATGAGCCAATCTTTCTAAGAAAAGGAAGATAGATAGGTAGATACATAGACAAATTAATTTATTTTATTTTCACTTACCACCTTCTATTTTGCTGTTTTTTATTGAGGTATAATTGACATATAATATTATAATTGACATATAACATTATATTAGTTTTAGGTATACAACATCATTCAATATCTGTATACATTGAAAACTAATCACAAAGTAAGTCTAGTTAACATCCATCGCCACACATAGTTACAAATATTTTTCTTGCGATGAGGTCCTTTAAGATATCTCTTAGCAACTTTCAAATATGCAACACAATATTATTAACTGTATTTGCCATTCTGTACATTAGATTTTCATGACTTACTTAATTATAACTGGAATTTTTTACCTTTTGACCCCCTTCACCCATATCATCCACACCCTATTTTACTCTTTAAAGAAATTTAGTACAAATTAGGCATGAATGTATACAACAATAAATTTAAAATGTGGTCAAAGTTTAATCATAACCTTGCTACCAATTAGAAATATAGCAGACTGTTTTAAGGAAATCCAATAATAACTCAAAAGAACCAATTGAACCAATCCAGTGTTATAATCTGCATGTCATTAAATCTTTATCTTAAATATTATTTTAGAGCCCATAGTATACAATAAAATATCTTGAGCATGGTTATGGTAAATTTATTATTAGAGGTATTAGACTACATCAGCTAAAATCTTGGTGATTACATAAGCAGTGTTTTCAGACATTGGTTAAGCTTTTCCCGTTTAGTCTGGGCACTAGATATTGACTCTCTTGTATTGGGTTAATATATTTTACAACTGTTTTTATAACTATTATTTTACATAATGGTAGTTTATAGAATTAACATTAATTGGGCAGTTAGGATGTGCTAAACACTTTTATAAGCAATAAGGATTAGGCGTAAAACAAACCAAAAAAATCTTTCTACTAGTTACAGACCTACATATGAATAGATTTAATATTAGCAAATCTAACTATGCAAAACAAGAAACTGCAAAATGAAAGAAGTCTGAATCTTCTATATACACTTATAAATATAGAAATAAGTTATTCAACATATGGCTCTCTCTCCCAAATTATTACAGTTTTCATTTAACATTTAATGTTCTACCCTATAGAGTTCATTACCTATTGCAATATAAATTGCACCCTCTGCTCCACAGGACAGAGCTGGGCTTCATTCTCTTCAGCTAGCTCCTAGACTATCTCGTGCAGAACATGGCACATCCGTTTGTGCTCCATAACATTACTTTGCAAAACAGACTAATTGTCATTTATTTAGACTGCTTACCTTTTTAAAATGAAGACGATATAAAATTTAAGACAAATTTCAAGCCAAAAGCTAATGACTTGATCAATTCAAAGCATAGACACAACACCTCAGGAAGTAATCTCTGCAAATAACCTGTAGTTACTTAATACGGTAGGTCTATTTTCTAGTAACATCCACACCATTTTTTGAGTGTGTAAATATGAGCAATGTAGTCAATTTAAGAATCTGGATTACAAATGGAATTCATTGGGAAATAATCTGCCAAAGGGATCAGAATACTTTTAGGTCCAATGAAATCTTACTTAAAATACATGGATTCTTCTCTAGTAAGAAATTTCCAACATGTAGCAGCTGTATAAAGATGTCCGATAAAGATACAATCATATGTATGTAATTAATTGTATGAATGCTTTTATCTTAAAGCATATGTGGATAAATACTCTTTTGGCAATCAGTTATACTAAACTGATATTTCTTTTATATTTTTTACAATTATAGACTTACCTACCATTTGAGAAAGATGACTTTTTTTTTTAATCCCTAGAAATAGCTAACTAGGTACATTCAGTCCCATCCTGTATCAAGGTGTTTTCCACATGAGCAACAGTGGAAATACTATTGCCATTTTATTTTTTCAGAATAATACTTCTGCCTGCAAGGGGATATAGATGAAGAGGAGCTTCTCAGAAACTACAAAATCTTCTGAGCTGTTCTAATGTTCTATATTTTTGCAACCACCACAGAGTTTAGACTTTTAGTTTACAGAGACATCACTCAAAGACCCTACCAAATAAGTATCCTTGGTAAACAATACACTGTTGTCAGGAACACTCAATTCTGAACACTAAGATATTATCTTAATTAGAATTTGCTCTTTAACAAGATATATGGTTTCTGAGACATAACTCTAAATAGAAAATCAGGTAAGTCATTTGAAATTAATTTTGAATCTCAGTTATGGTTCACCCAAGAAAATAAAGTGATGATCTTTTTTTTTTTTAAGATTTCATTTATTTATTTTTAGCGAGAGGGGAAGGGAGGCAAAAAGGGAGAAACATCAATGTGTGGTGGCCCCTCACAGGCCCCCTACTGGGGACCTGGCCCACAACCTGGCATGTGCTGGAAATCAAAC
This sequence comes from Mormoops blainvillei, assembly GCA_004026545.1. Classification (NCBI taxonomy): domain Eukaryota; kingdom Metazoa; phylum Chordata; class Mammalia; order Chiroptera; family Mormoopidae; genus Mormoops; species Mormoops blainvillei. Next base: position 2,532 of record PVJD01014023.1, on the reverse strand, counting down.
TGGTGACCCTTTGGTTCACAGGCTGGTGCTCAATCCACTCAGCTATGCCAGCCAGGGTAGGCTGGTGATCTTCTTAAAACATTTGGAATTATCTTGTAATGTTGAACAATCACAGTAATTCATTCCAGTAATTCTAATTATAGGTATATATCTGAAGGAAATTCTAGCCCATGTGCAAGAAGACATGTCCAAAAATGTTGATAGCATTGCTTTTCTTACTATCCAAAGGTGAAAAACCAAACCCCAAAAGTCCATTGACAAAAGAAGAAATAAGTTGTGTTCTGTTTGCACAAAGGAATATGATATAGTAGTAAAAATGAATGACATGCAGCTGCATGCAGCAACATAGATGAATCTTAGGAGCATAATGTTAAACAGGAAAAAAGAGCACATTTCTGCAGGCTTCATATGATATGAAACTATATTTTATAAAGCTCAAAAACAAGGCCAAGCCAAACAGTATACTCTTTAGACAATATGTTTGTAATAAAAATAAAAGAATAAAACTGATGAAATGATAAACCAAAATTTTAGAATAGCCATTACTTATGATAAGGCTAGATGAGGGGAGGAACATATAAGTAAGTAAGAGTTACTAATAATGACCTAGGATCTGATTGGAATTGTGTGTTATGATTAGTAATTTTTTGCAGGCTTTACTTTGTGGATATGTTCTTTAGTATATGTCAAATGTTATATTTTAAAAAGTAAAATAAATATAAGTATTTTAAGATAGGATTTAAAAGTGGCTAAATATTATGCATGAGGCAGTAATATTCTTCTCCTCCAACATTTTGAGTAGAAAAATTATTTATTTATTTATTCCCCACATACCTAAGAAATACAATGAGTCAAGAACCATGCTAGTTATTAAGAATTCAGTGCCCTTGAAGATCTTACGATCTGGTAAAAGAACTTGAACAACATGATTCCAGTACTCTATGAATAGGAAGAAAAAATAAAATGCTGTATAAAAATGCCTAGCACATAGTAAGTGCTTAAAACTATTATCTATAACTCTCATTATTACTGTTAGTATTGTTATTCGACCTGGAAAAAAATAGCCTTGAGGACACAGACACTGAGCTCTTGATATTCTTCAAGAGGTACATTTTCTTTCTTACTAACCCACCGTGTACACAATAATGGGTGTTTCTGATTCATATGGCACCTCAGAGTAAACAGAATTGGAAAGGTAAGAGACAAAGCAAACCAAATATTACTTAACCTAAGCTCTATGCCACAATGCCTGCTCCTTTAATATTTGCGGTCTTTATAAATGTTTACTTTTAGCTTTAGTCTAATAATTCCAAGAATACAATTTCCTCCCAGAGTTCTAGTTATCTTTAGAAAAATCAAAAGATGGAATAGTTTATTTGCCAAAGAGGAAAACTAAAATGCAATACGTAATAGACTTGCTGCTTACTGAGTCAAATGGCTTTGAAATCTAGTGGCCTGCCTCTTAAAGCATTCAGAGTAAAGTGAATCACTTTGTCAGATGAAGAGACTCATACACACATCAACTGACAATGCTTCCGTTGGGATTAAAATAGGAAGTGTAAATACAATCTATAAACTAAGCAGCATTAAAGTGAAAAAGAAAGTAAATGTTTTGGTACATTCTTCAGCAGAGTAATTACTATCATTGTAGAGACAAGCTTGAAAGTAACTTTTGGAATCTTTATTCATGGCCGAAATTATTTTATTCAGGTCTCAGTAGGCAACAATACACAAAACCTAAAACCATATAAAACCAGGATCTTAAATGCTAGATGTACTACCCAAGTCACACAGGTTTCAAATCAAATTTTAAGTGTAGTAATGTTCAGCACTGGAAATTCCAAAAACGTCTCCACCAAATGGGTAATTATAAAAGAGGAGCAAACATAGGCAATGGCATAGTTTGCCCATAAACAGAGCTCTGTGGACACACCCCTCAGCACCAGGCCTTTTGTTGCTTCAGGATGGTAAGTTACAAGCCAGTTGCAATAATGATCAATTTCACTACCAGAGCAACACATCATCCAAAGTTCCCTCACAGAATAAGGTTCTATGTGTGCTCTATATTCTGTTTCATTGGTCAGGGGAAAGAATGGGCTCGTATTTAATCATTCTGACCTTTTGGCTTTCCTTTCTACAAATACCCAAAAACAAAAGTGAAGTTATCCCTCTAGTGGTGAAATTAGATCAAGAGCAAAGCACTGGCCAAGGTGGCCCAGCTAGAGTTGCCTGATTTTGATTTGAAAAGGTAGAAAACATTCATAACTATAAATCAGGCAGATAGGAAATCCATGCTAGTATTTGTAGTCACCTAATAAAATACAGATGTCTGGTCAAGTTGAAATGATGAATATTTTTTAGTATGAGTATCACTCATGCGATATTTGTGATATGCTCATACTAAAATATTAGTTTATCTAAAATTGAAATTTAACTGAACATCCCGTATTTTTATCTACTAAATCTGGCAACATTACAGTTTATGGAGTGCAACAACTAGGGCAGCAGGGTCTGGCTGAGCTCAACATTAGA